>JAEIFU010002947.1:0-35361 GCA_018904235.1 Lordiphosa stackelbergi
GTTCTATCTTCAATCGGGATATCAGCAGAATTCGGGCTAGCTTCGCTGATAGTAAAGTCTAGAGGCTGCTGTTAATAGTATGGATCCTTAATATTATGGTCGGAATCGACATCGTTGTTGATTTCGCAAGAAGTCATATTGATACCACAATGAAATTCACTCAACATTTTCTGATTCAATCGTGCTAAACACGCTTTGACATTCAATTCAATGCCAATTGAAAATGTTGAATTACAATTATTTTATTTTAATTTCAATTGAGAATTTTGAATTAAAATTATTTCATTTTAATGCCAATTCAAAATATTTCAATTGAAATTGAAAATTATAATGCCAATTAAAAAATGTTGAATTTGCATTGCCAGATTTAATGCCAATTAAAATAGAGCGTTATCAATTGGCATTACCAATTATTAATGCTAATTGATAAAAATAATGCCAGCGGCACAACCCTGGTCAAGAACAGCAAACCAGAAATTAAGGAAAGGCGCTTTCTTAGTTTGAGAACAAAATAACTTGAAATGAAGTCAAAATCGCAAAAACGAATTGTTTTCAGTCGAATTCATTTTTAAAATTCCCTCCGGGTTCTAACACTTTAGTTACAGAGAGAGGGTAAATTGCCAGAGTGGGCATCAATCGATTGAAAATTTTAGTTAGTTGATTAGTCAACTAAAATTATAGTTGATTAAATTCAACTTGATTAAATTCGATAATTTATTTAATAATTTTATAATAATTTTTATTTTAATTTTCGAGGTATACAGTAGGTATTCTGTATTTGACGGCATATCCGCTTGGTGGCTAAGTATTGTGGAGTGGAATTGCCCCTGTTCCAGGTATCAGATACTCGTAGTCTGAGGGTTGTTGTGGTAGCCATCTATCGTGCTACATGGTCTAGTGGTAATAGATAAAATATGATGTTAAGCGCTTCCGTTGGTGTGGTTCGGAGCGCGCCGCTCACACATATCTCAGCGCTTCTCTGTACCTTATTTAGGCTGTTCAGGACAAATTGTTTCCCGAGTGCTGGCCACTATACTAGTGACCCATATAATAGTATAGGGCGTACTACGGCTCTGTAAAGCCGGCCCATAGCCTTTTTGCATGAGAAAATAACAATTGTTGCCTTATTTATGCGGTCAGTTATGTTGTCATTTCAGGCAAGAATTTGGGTATACATAAATCTTTTTAAAATACAGCTGGTGCAAGAATTGAAGAAACACGACCTCGACCTACCACAACGGCTAACTTTTGCTTAATGGGCGCTGGCAAAGTTGGATGAGGATCCATTCTTGTAATCGGAAAATTGTGTTCAGCGACGAAGCTCATTTCTGGTTGAATGGGTACGTAAACAAACAAAATTGCCGTATTTGGTGTGAAGAGCAGCCAGAAGCATTGCACAAACTGCCAATGCATCCCGAAAATGCACTGTTTTGGTGCGGATTATGGGCCGGTGGCATCATTGGACTGGATTTTTTTAAAGATGACGAAGAAAGGAACGATACGGAGAGCGCTACCGTGAAATGCACACTGGTCCAAATGCCAAAAATTTTGGCAGAAATTGCAATTTTTTTTGTAAGAGTTATGCAAAAACAATATTTTTTTCCAATAAAATATTATCTAGGGCAGTTATAAATCATATTCGTACAATTGAATTTGAAGCACTGCGAATTTAGGCTGCTCTGGAAATCAGCTGTTCGTTTACACAAACTTTGATTTTGTTTGCCTTGCACATATGAGCATATTTCAAATCAGTATATGGGGCATTCCATACAAAAAAAGTTTTTTTCTGGGATGATGTCTCCGAATTGGATGATAATTGGCCCAAAGGAAGCTTATTATGAGAGAAGCTTAACCCCAAAATGTGAGCTTTTTTGGAGATCTTTTGCAGAAGTTCTACGCTTAAAAGTGTAATATTGTGAATTTCTTAAATTTTCAATTACTGGTCCCAGCTCGCACGGAGCAGAAGCGACTGGCGGACATTGATTGCAGCGGCCGAGACTGTCGAACGGTTGTGATGCAAGCATCGGGCCAATCAAGAAGAAGAAGAATTTCAAAAAAATCAGTATGAAAAATTTATCAAAAATGTATAATAAATTTTATTTTTGGTTCTTTTTTTGCCCAAACATCCCTTTTGAGCTATTAAATAAAATTTTAGGACTCACACAGCAAGCGCAGTACTTCAAAGACTCAAAGCTGTCTTTAAAAGAAGGAGACTTTTTGGTGACTCTCGACTTTTCAGAAAATTATACCTTCGTTGTCCAAGAAGCTGTTCAAGGTTTTCATTGGAATAATAACCAAGCAACAATCCACCCAATCGTCATATATTACTGGAATCAAGAGTACGAAAAAGTTGACCATGTGTCGTACGTGGGCATATCCGACTGCCTTGAACATGATACTATCGCTGTTTTCATTTTCCAGCGCAGACTGCTTGAATTTTTTAAAGAGAAATTTCCAATGTTTGCAGCAATTAAGTACTTTCCTGATGGAGCACCACAACAGTACAAAAATAAGAAGAACTTTACAAATTTGGTAAACCACTTCAAAGACTTCTCGGTACACGCGGAATGGAATTTTTTGCAACTGCGCACGAAAAAGGGGCTTGTGATGGGGTAGGGGGAACGGTTAAACGGCTTGCTAGGACATACTGCCTGCAGCAAGGAACAAAAAATGAAATACTTACAGCTGGAAACCTTTATCAATGGTCAAATGACCATTTAAAAACCATCAATGTTTTTTCTTGCACCACAAAAGATTACGAACAGTGTGCAGAATATTTAAAAACCAGGTTCGAAAATTGTAAAACTATCAAAGGGACGCTTGGGATTCATCATGCGGTTCCTGTGAATGATTCCTTACTTAAAGTGAAGACCACATCAAGAACTGTAATTTCAAAATTAGTTAGAGTGATGTTTATTTTTTAGAGCATCTTATTATTATTATTATTATTACTATATTATTACTATTATATTATATTATTAGTTTTAGTTTTACTTTTCTATTTACTTTTATTTTTAGACTAATAAAATTGATAAAAAAAAAAACAAGAAAGAAAAGGACCCGGGCGTATTACACACTGTGCCATTACAGGTCGCTGCTAGAATTCTGTACCGATTGAATAATTCGAAATCGGTGTCCACACCAAGACAAAGTCGTTGAAAGTCTTTTTTTATACCTTTTTCTGTAAGCCTTAAAACCAAAGCGTTCTTTTCTAGGTCCTAAAATTTTATTTAATAGCTCAAACGGGATGTTTGGGCAAAAAAAGAACCAAAAATAAAATTTACTAGAAATTTTTTATAAATTTTTCATACTGATATTTTTGAGATTACATGACAAAAATGGCCATAACTTCCTCAATTTTATAGCTACCGATATGTTCGGGCACTCAAAATGTTTGGAAAAAATGCGGCTTCACATATATTTTTTTGAGAATTTTTGAAGGATGGGTCTTTTTTGCTAGACTAAGTTTTTTGAAAAAATCATTTTTTTTTTCAAGAAAGGTAAAAAAAAATTTGTCAAAATTATTTTTAGAAGGGCTTTTTGATTCTGAACATTTGGAACTGCAAAGCTCTATTTTAAACCGTTTTCGAGTAATTGAAAATTTAAAAATCCCACAATATTACACTTTTAAGCGTAGAACTTTTGCAAAAGAGCTCCAAAAAGCTTACATTTGGGGTTGCGCTCTCTCATAATAAGTGGTATCACACATTTCCTACTTTGTCTTTTTTATATGTGTCTCTGTAAAATGATGTTTTTAGCAATTCTAACCTTAAACTTGTTGTGTTCCGTGGAATTAAAGTATGTGGGATTAACGTGGATTTAAACGCTATATTATTCTTCAATATGTACATAATACGAGGATATGAATCTTTTTGACCCCTTTTTGCCCCTTTTGCAAAAAATCGACTTTGTTCACAGACAACATTTATTTGAGTCAAGAAGAAATGCTTAAATTTTGGCTTGAAAATGGTCGCCAAACCGAAACCTTACCGAATTTTGTGCTGCAGAAAAGTAGCAGGAAACGCACAAAAAACAAGGAGGAGTCGATAAAAAGAAAATAAATTTTTGGACTATGTTAATGTCTATCGGAGGGTCTCAAGATTTAAAATGCAGTATCAAAGTTGGCTTGCATTTCGATTGCAAATAAAATTTTAACCAGGTGAATTCTTTGAAAATGTAGGACGCCCACGATTATGCTGAAGCATAATCTTGAAGCGATAATGCTTGAAGCGTAGATAAGCTGCCACGGTTTTAGCAGATCATGGTGAAAAGAAAATCATCTTATCCATGTAGCAGCAGTGGCTGCAAAAAAGGCGCATTAAAATAGAAGGTAAATGTGTGTGGGCGGTCGGGGCGGGTGCGCAGGGTGCTGAGGGGGTTGGGGTGATTTACCAGATTGTTTATTAAAAATATTAAATGTGTATTAAGGAATTATGAGAGGTATTTTAGAATTTATTGTATTCAAAGACATTGGCATATATGGGGCGGCACAGTTGGCGTGGTCCGATCGGTCTAAATTTTTCTCAGGTTTCACATATGCTATGATCATAAAGTGTACCAAGTTTCAGGTCTGTAACTACATTTTTGTTATTTCTGCCAAAATTTTTTGACATTTAGACCAGTGTGAAATGGCTGAATTGAGAGACGACTTCGGTTTCACAAAGGTTTTGTACATTTTTCTGAATTTTAAGTATTTTTTTTCCAAACAAATCCGAAATCCAACATAGATTGAGTTGATGATTAATAATTTTCTCCTATTTCTGTACGCATAAACGCAGTTTGCTGTGGATTTCGGTGAATGTAAATTTTGTTAAAATTTTCTTAGTAGGCTTTGAAAATTTGAAATTTCTGCTGTATAAAGCAGACGCACAGAGTTTGTCACTTTGAGTTTCACACTCGAGGTGTGAGGTTCAGCTCTGCTTTCTTTTCTTTTTAATATTTTTTTTAACTTTTCGTCTTAACTTAAAGGTGATTCCTCAATGGTGGCCGTTGCCTCTGAAAAAGCCTCAGTAGTTGCAAAAATTATTTCTTTTTTTATTTATGAATTTATCAGTTTCTCTTAAGCGGTCCAACCCTCTTTCTAGTTGTTCTGCACTTCTTGTTAAATATTTTATTTTTGAATATTATTTTTTGAGAACGTTTTATTAAACGAACTTATTCAGTTAAAAGACGATTTCTTTCTTAATGTTTATTGTACGGATTTTATAATAAGAGATTTGTGGTGGATGGTGTTATGTTTCTTTCTTAATGTTTATTGTACGGATTTTATAATAAGAGATTTGTGGTGGATGGTGTTATGTAACTCGTGTGCTTTGGAATATTTTGTCTTCAGCATGCATTATGTTCGAAGGCGCAGATGCTTTGAAAGTGCCTTAAAACGGCGGGGTCGGGAGTTCGAATCTAGCTGCGACCCAAATCCAAATATCTTTAAAGGTCATTTAGGGTCTTCACGATCCCCAGTTGAGCTACGGAATTGTTGAACTGTGGGATTATTGACAGTTTAATAAAAACAAAATACACCAGCCTGGAGTTCCACAACTAAGCCACAGGGCAAAGTTTCGAGAAGCTTTTTCATGGCTAGTTACTTCACAGCTGGTGCCAATAGCTGGTGAAGACGACCGGATGTGTAAAAACTATTTTCTAAAGAAAGAAAAAAAACTTTTTGTTAGATGTTCAAATTTCATTCGGACAGCTACTAATATTTAGTAAAAACTTTGACATTTGCGAAATGGGTCGCTATTCGCTTGAAGAAAGTAGGGAAATATTAAAAACATATTTCCAAAGTGGTGAGTCCTCGACTCAAACTGTGCGAAATTTGAAAAAAAAAAACAATGAACAAAAAACACTCAATTTGTGGATCAATTCGTGAAGCGAGTTCGTGAAACTGGAATGTTGGTGGATAAGCCAACCCGTGTACGTACTCGTCCGATGCGCTCGACCGAAAACATTGCTGCGGTTGCTGAAAATGTGCGTGAAAAACCATCGACGTCAATTCGCCATCGATTTCAACAATTGGACATTTCGCGCACTTCTTTGATGCGAATTTTGCATAAAGATCTTGCCATGAATCCACACAAAGTTCAATTGGTTCAGCAGCTATCGTCTACAGTTCGCAAATTGGGTGGAAGATTGTTTGGCCGAAGATGGAGAATGTTTCCTAAAAATCACATTTTCGGATGAAGCACATTTCCACCTCGGTGGTTATGTTGTCGCATCTGGGGCACAGCAAATCCGCATATCGTCGTCGAGAAGCCAATGCACCCACCACGTGTCACTGTTTGGTGCGGATTTTGGTCTCGAGGCATCATTGGACCATTTGTCTTTGAAAATGAAGAAGGAGCTACCGTGATCGTAAATGATGAGCGCTACAGCGCAATGTTAAGTGATTGGTTCCTCGAGGAAATTGAAGCGGAAGACTTCGACGATATTTGGTTTCAACAAGACAGCGCTACGTGCCACACAGAGCACGCCACAATCGATCTTCTGCGCCCTATCTTCGAAAATCGAATAATCAGCAAATATGGAGACGTGAATTGGCCGCCAAGAAGCTGTGATCTGACACCGTTAGACTATTATCTTTGGAGAGCGGTCAAGGACAAATGTTATGCAAACAATCCTGAAACAATTGATGAGTTGAAGAACGAGATTCGAGTTGCTATTGCTGACAAACGTGCCGAAACAATTGAAAATGTTCTCAAAAATTGGGTGGATCGAATGGGAATTGGGTGACCGAAATTGTTTTTCATTAATAAATGACATGAACCAACCTTTCCAATAAAAATTCAACCTTTGAAAAATATCGAGCCCTTTTCACGAAAAACGCCATATGACAAAATTCTATCGACGGGCAATTAATCGAGATATATCGAAAAACGGTTTTTTCGATTTTTCCAAAAGTTGCCTCCACTTAAACTCTCTCATAACTTTTTGGTTTTTAAATCGATTTGAAAGCTCTAAAACAAATTGAAGAAAATACTTGGCCAAAACAGTTTGTTCTCGGACAAAAATGAGCTTTGGATCGTGTGCTTTTAACGCTATGGGCTCAAATGGAGACAAAAATAATAGTTTTTTCCGCCAAATTTGAAAATTTATCGAAATTAAAACGCTTCGTAGATTCATAACTATACAAAAATTGTTCTGTTTTTTTAATTGGACAGTAAAAAATATTCAATTTACTTAAAAATAAGACATCACATACAGAAATCGGACATGAAATGGCTTTTTTATTCAAGTTTTGGTGAAAAAGGGCAGACTGACAAGTTTTCAAATTACTTCAGTATTTACAGAAAGCAAGTGATTCTTACACTCAAGAGTCAGATAATTTGATGTTCCCTTGATCGTAGGGCGTTACACCTTGACGGTATGATTCTTAACTGTGACGCTACTGGACGCAGTGTAAACCGAACCTTAGTTGCTGTTAGAAATTATTGAAGGCGTGTTTACCCCTAGAAAAATTATGGTTAATCTTAATTTAATCTAAGAACGTTTGGTAAATTAAGTCCAGAAAAGCCAAATTTAAATGCAAAAAGAGCGTTAACTTTTTTGCAATGTCATTTACGGGGTTTGCATGGTAGAAGAGAGATAACAAAAGGGAGTCGCTAAAATAACGTATTTTAATTACTTCAAACTGTCAATAAAAAATTAAGGTGCTAATTGGGTTCCACACTGTTATGCTTAAATTGATGTAAAATTTCGCAAAAGTAAGCTTCGAGAAAAAAAAAAATTTGTATTTGATAGTCTAATGATTTAAAGGCTACAACAAAAGAGATCCAGAGTATGTTCGAAAAAATTGATACGAAATCTTCAGTATTTCTGGCTAGTTTTCAGGTAACACGGGCCTAGCCGAGCAATAATCAAAGTTCCTTAATTGTCATTCCTACAGATTAATTCAAATTTTCATTTAAAATTTTCGAACTAAAAATAATTATCAACAGTTTTCACAATGTCTCTGAAATTTCACTTTCTGAACTCGAACCTTAACGCCTTTTATGAAAATTTGAGTGTCGAGAAAGCGATGAGCAACGAGAGAGGATCCACCAAAAATAATGTCGGATTAACTGGGTACCAAGGCAACAGGGCTTTAATAATTATTGTCATGGATTCATCCGAGAGTCTCAATAGAATCCGCATAAATTATGATTAAAATGAAAATTAAATTTTATTGATTTTGCAATAAATATGTTTTATTAGAATTATTCTACGCCTGAGCTCATTAAAACCACTCACTTAAGTCAGAAAAACAGCCCCAGCCGCATCTGAAGAAAACTATAGTTTTGTCTATTTCACCAAAAAATTCATATCCACCTTATGTCCGATTTCTGTATGTGAGGTCTTATTTTAAAGTAAATTGAATATTTTTACTGTCCAATTAAAAAACATAACAATTTTGTATAGTTATGAATCTAAAAGCGTTTTAATTTCGATAAATTTTGAAATTTAGCAAAATAAAATAATTTTTTTCTTTGTTTGAGCCCATAGCTCTAACAGCACAGATCCCAGCTCATTTTTGTCCGAGAACAAACTGTTTGGCCAAGTATTTTCTTTTAAAATTTGTTTAGAGCTTTCAAATCGATTGAAAAACAAAAAAGTTATGAGAGTTTAAGTGGAGGCAACTTTTGGAAAAATCGAAAAAAACCGTTTATCGATAATATCTCGATAACGCGTCGATAGATTTTTATATGGCGATTTTCGTGATCAGCGGGTCAATTTACTTTAGAAAAAGTTGGTTTGGTCCCATGGGGAAAATCGACTCTCATTTGTTATAAATTTTAATTTTGCTAGCAAAACCGCGCACCAGGCACCAGCCACTGTTTGAAAGCGACTTAAACCATGATACGGTTGGGGAGACAGCAATAGACGTTCTTTTCGCTTCGTTTTTACTTTTTGAAAACGTTCGCATCCTTATAATTTTGCCCAGAAGTTTGCAAACTCATAGAAGGGAATCATCTCCGACCACATAAAGTATATATATTCTTGATCAGCATGACGAGCTGAGTCGATTAAGCTTTGTCCGTCCGTCTGTCCTCGCCGTCTGTCCGTCCGTCCGTCAGCCCGTCTGTCTGTTTCTACGCGAACTAGTCCCTCAGCTCTTTGTAGCTATCGAGCTGAAACTTTGCACAGAGTCTTCTTTTTTACTGCCACTGCTAATATGTCGGAACCGACCGGATCGGTTAACTACTTCTTTAGCGACTACTTTAGCGCCATACAAATGTTCGTTCGGAAAATAGGTTTTAGTGAGCAAAACTGGTTAGTTCTCAATATTACTGCTCTCAAACACGGTCATTAATTTTTGTTTCAAATTTTCTTCTGCGGCGCTAAGATTA
Source organism: Lordiphosa stackelbergi (assembly GCA_018904235.1). NCBI lineage: Eukaryota > Metazoa > Arthropoda > Insecta > Diptera > Drosophilidae > Lordiphosa > Lordiphosa stackelbergi. Next base: position 9,324 of record JAEIFU010002947.1, read on the forward strand.
ATACATTTTTTTTTATTATAAATTAAATTTAAGCTTGTATAAAAATTTCTGTTTTTTTACGTAAATCATAATTTTAACTTTTATTTTTATGTCTACTTGCACTATGCAAATCACTAAACTGATCAACATACTCTAAAGCTTATCACTGAACTATTTTTAAAACGTTTTTTCACACCTGTACAAAAATTCTGCGCATCAAATACTTAGTCTAAGAACACCTGCAGATAAGAAAATTATGCGTTATTAAATTTCTTGGATTTTTTCACATTTTATCAAAAATAAGAAAAAGAAATAAGACCCTAAAAAATCATATTAAAAATTGACGTCTTATTTCCTGATAAAAATGAAATAAGGCCCCAAAAAATTGTTTTGCGGTCTTATTTCATTTCTTCTTTGGGGACTTATTTCATTTTGAAATTTTATTTAGGAAATAATGCCCCAAAAAATGAAATAACACCCCAAATTTAAGAAAAATCGTTGTTTTTGTTTTCCATATAAATTTTTGGGGCCTTATTTAGATTTAGATTTATTTGACAAACATTCCTGGTGCTACAAGTATATACTTATGAATTATTGCACCAGTCACAAATTTAATTAAATTTAATTTAATTTTTTTTTTTTGGGCCTTATTTCATTGGGGCCTTATTTCGCAGCGCCTTATCACACAGCTGTCAGAAGTAAACAAACAAGCAATTTAGAGAAGGCAAACGTAAAATAAATGTGGAAACCTCTTTGTTTTTAATAAATGATTTGTGCAGAGGACGTGGTTTCGCAAGTAGCTCACAGAAATTCGTGCAAGACTCTGAAGGCTCTACTGGTTGTTGCGGAGGAGGAGGGAATCTTTAAAAGCCGCCACTCCAGAAAGGAGAAACCCTGCGTACCCATAATAACCACCTCATCTGGGAACATGGACACCTTAACACAGTTTGTCAAGGCACTACCATTCAGCTCCTCCCAGAGAAGAGCTTGATAGGGATGCCCATATCCACATACAATATAATCACAAGGTATGAAACCCGGCGCCTGGTTACGGAACGATGGAATAACCTTCCGGCTTGAGCTGTAACTAGGGTCACGTGGTCCTCGTTTAACCTGAAACAGAAAACATCTTACTTCTGGTCTGGGCCCTAACGGTCACTGCCTTATTGGCAGGCATGCAGCACGCTTGGGTGTCGCTCACAACGATTTCTTTAGAAGAAAAGGAGGATACATTACTTCATCTTTTTTGCCATTGATGTCCCGTGCTTCCTTAAGAACTCATAGCTAGAGATCTGCTCGCGACGGGATTCCAGCGGGACCCGAGAGAAGCGCGACGATATTCAATTAAAATTTGTTGGTCGGGATCGGGACGAGACAGCAGTGGTCGGGATCGTGGCGGAACGGGAACGAATTGTCCTTATTCGCCCATCTCTGCTCTTAGCCCATTGCCACTTTGTTACGTTATTACAGACCCTTCTTGGCGTGGATTGGAGTCCTTCTTAATGGTAAATGCATGTTTCGACAAAGTACAAAGATTTGGCTTTCGGATATTCGATTTTATGTGCACATTCTCGCAGGGGCGGGGCTTACAACAAACATTCAATGGCTAACAAAGTCTTAAGGAAAATTTGAGTGAAATTCCAGGAGCAGTTGGTGCTAGTGACGACGGTCTTAAATATTAAGTAATCAGTTCTTAATTATATTAAGCTGATTGTTGTCAAAAATTCAAACCTTCCGCCAACAAAAATATATCGATAACTTTGTTGCCTAAAAATTCTATCAAACTCGTTCACCAGTAGACTAAATTTAAAAAAAAAAAATTAAAGTTTCGTCAAATATAAATGCAATTGAAATACCAACATACAGTAGGGTCAAGTATCTAGGAGTTCACCTTGACCGTTTCCTATACTTTAACGATCATGTTAACATGCAGATAGCCAAAGCCAAAAAAGCATTCTTTATATTCCAATCACTTATATATTCGAAGCACTTATGTCCTAGAGTTAAAATTCTTATTTATCAATCATTCATCAGACCAATTCTCACGTACGCATGCAATATCTGGTTTAATATATCACCATCATACATGGAAAGACTACGGGTCTTCGAAAGAAAATGTCTTAGGTCATGTACATCTCTTTATAGATCTCCAGAGAGCGACTTTACAAAATATGTTAGCAATAAGAAATTATACAATACGGCCAACATTCCCAGATTAGATCAATTTAATAATACATCAATAATACGCAATCATATGCTCAGATGTACCGAATACCATGAAAATAATTTTATAATGGCCCCTTACTATGCAGGGGATCAATACATACATTGAACACACGTTACTAACAGGTCTTGTCCCACCAGAAGCATTCTTAATGCTCGATAAAAAAAGATTCATACAAAGCCACAGTGGAACACTACCTCCACAGGCGCGACAGCAACAAAACCGTCCCAGAGTCCCTTCTACAAGATGGCAACTGGGGGTTTGATAAGACTATACCAACTAGGGTCTCGAACCCCAACCCTTCCCGTTTTTCTCTATGTTTTTATCTTAAGATAAATATCTATGTAATGTTTTTATAATCACTTTTTCACTTTTTTGCTCATAACGAGAACCGTTCATCCGAACTTTATCGTTTCTTCGGCAAATCGATTCATTTTGCTAATTACAAACTATCTCTTAAAACTGTGGAGAACTAACTTTTTTTTTTTCAAATTGCGGGGGCGGGAGGTGGCGTGGCCAAAATTTGAAACAAACTTGATCTGCGTGCAGATAAAAGAAGCATTTGTCCCTTACATGTCAGACCTCTATCTCTTACCATCTCTGACATCTAGGTGTTCATACAGACAGACGGACGGACGGACAGACGGACGGACGGACAAGGCTAAATCGACTCGGCTGTTGATGCTGATCAAGAATATATATACTTTATATGGTCGGAAATGATTCCTTCTGCCTGTTACATACATTTGCACGACTTTAGTAGACCCTTTTTACTCTACGAGTAACGGGTATAAAAATGGAGTGAATATCAGCCAGAAGCATTGCAAGGCTACCAATGCATCCAGAAAAATTCACAGTTTGGTGCGGGTTTGTGGGCTGGTGGCATTATTTGACCGTCCTTCTTCAAAGATGATGCGAATCGTAACGTAACTGTGAATGGTGCGTGCTACCGTGAGATGATATCCAACTTTTTTTGCTCAAAATGGTAGAGCTGGACTTGGCTGGCATGTAGTTTCAAGAAGACAGTGTCACATGCCACACAGCACGCGGATCGATTTCACGTTTGGGGCCTTTCAATTGGCCGCTATCAAAAAAAAGGGACAAAATAATGTCAATTAACACATACCAACAACAGACTTTAATAATTATTGTTGTTATCCGTCAGTCAAAAAAGTGGTGCCTTTTTTCATTTAAAATTAAATTTATTGATTTCATAAATAATTTTATTAGGGTATTCTACCCTACTCTTAAAACCTCACTTAATCAAAAAACACCCCAGCGGATCTAACCAAAATTATTTTCCATTTCACCAAAAAAATCTAAAATCCCACCTTTGTCCGTTTCTTTATCTTTTTTCTAATTATTTTTTACTTCAATTAAAAAAACATAACAATTTTAATTTATAATCTCAACTTTTATTTCTTTTTTAAATTTACAAAATAAAATATTTTTTCCTTTTCAACCTCTCTACACCAATCCCACTCTTTTTTCCAACAAACTTTTCCTTTTTCTTTTAAATTTTTTAACTTTTAAATCATTAAAAACAAAATTTAATTTTTCAACTTTTAAAAATTAAAAAACTTTATCTAATATCTCTAACCTCGTAAATTTTTTTATGCTTTTCTCACGTCAATCTACTTTAAATTTTTTCAATAAAATCACTCTCTTTTCTTTTTTTTTTTTAAAATAAATTTTTTTTAAATAATTTTCAAATTAAAATTTAAATAAAACGGTTGTAAAAACAAATGTCAAAGGTAAAACGTTGTTTTCGCTTCGTTTTTACTTTTGAAACGTTCGATTCATAATAATTTTGCCTTCAACATCTCACCACTAAATATATATATTCCAGCTGTTTTAAGTTTTCGTCGTCTGTTTTCTTTTCTTTTCTCCCCTTTTGTACTTCGACTAACTTTGCCTTTCTTTTTACTCCATCTTTGTCAACCACCGTCGTATATGTTCTTCATTATTTTTATAAAAACTTTTTTTCTCATTTACTCTCTCAAACCTCTTATTTTTTTTTAACTTCTTTTTCATCGCTAACCTTAAAACTTTTCTTAAAACTTTCATAAGCTTTGCCTTTCTCGTTTTTATATAAATTAAATTTAAGCTTGTATAAAAATTTCTGTTTTTTTACGTAAATCATAATTTTAACTTTCATTTTTATGTCTACTTCGCACTATGCAAATCACTAAACTGATCAACATACTCTAAAGCTTATCACTGAACTATTTTTAAAACGTTACTTTTCACACCTGTACAAAAATTCTGCGCATCAAATACTTAGTCTAAGAACACCTGCAGATAAGAAAATTATGGTTTTTAAATTTCTTGATTTTTTCACATTTTTATCAAAATAAGAAGAAATAAGACCTAAAAAATCATATTAAAATTGACGTCTTATTTCCCTGTTAAAATGAAAAGGCCCCAAAAAATTGTTTTGTATGGTCTTATTTCATTTCTTCTTTTGGGGACTTATTTTTTGAAATTTTATTTAGAAATAATGCCCCAAAAAAATGAAATAACACCCCAAATTTAAGAAAAATCGTTGTTTTTGTTTTCCATATAAATTTTTGGGGCCTTATTTAGATTTAGATTTATTTGACAAACATTCCTGGTGCTACAAGTATATACTTATGTTATTGCACCAGTCACAAATTTAATTAAATTTAATTTAATATTTTTTTTTTGTTGCTTATTTCATTAGCCTTTTCCTTATCACACAGCTGTCAGAAGTAAACAAAAACAATTTGAGACAAACGTAAATAAAGTGACCTCTTGTTTTTAACAAATGATTTGTGCAGAGGACGTGGTTTCGCAAGTAGCTCACAGAAATTCGTGCAAGTCCTTGAAGGCTCTACTGGTTGTTGCGGAGGGGGGAATTTTAAAGCCGCCACTCCAGAAAGGGAGAAACCCGCCGTACCCTAATAACCACCTCATCTGGGAACATGGACACCTTAACACAGTTTGTCAAGGCACTACCATTCAGCTCCTCCCAGAGAAGAGCTTGATAGGGATGCCCATATCCACATACAATATAATCACAAGGTTTGAAACCACGGCGCGGATTCACGGAACGATGGAATAACCTTCCGGCTTGAGCTGTAACTAGGGTCACGTGGTCCTCGTTTAACCTGAAAACAGAAAACATCTTACTTCTGGTCTGGGCCCTAACGGTCACTGCCTTATTGGGCATGCAGCACGCTTGGGTGTCGCTCACAACGATTTCTTTAGAAGAAAAGGAGGGATACATTACTTCATCTTTTTTGCCATTGATGTCCCGTGCTTCCCTTAAGAACTCATAGCTGAGATCTGTCTCGCGACGGGATTCCAGCGGGACCCGAGAGAAGCGCGACGATATTCAATTAAAATTTGTTGGTCGGGATCGGACGAGACAGCAGTGGTCGGGATCGTGGCGGAACGGGAACGAATTGTCCTTATTCGCCCATCTCTGCTCTTAGCCCATTGCCACTTTGTTCTTTTATTTTTTTTTTAAATAGTACAAAGATTTGGCTTTCGGATATTCGATATTTTTTAGGTGCACATTCTCGCAGGGGGGGGCTTACAACAAACATTCAATGGCTAACAAAGTCTTAAGGAAAATTTGAGGGAAATTCCAGGAGCAGTTGGTGCTAGTGACGACGGTCTTAAATATTAAGTAATTTAAGTATATTAAGCTGTTTGTTGTCTTCAAACCTTCCGTCAACAAAAATATATCGATAACTTTGTTGCCTAAAAATTCTATCAAACTCGTTCACCAGTAGACTAAATTTAAAAAAAAAAAAATTAAAGTTTCGTCAAATATAAATGCAATTGAAATACCAACATACAGTAGGGTCAAGTATCTAGGAGTTCACCTTGACCGTTTCCTATACTTTAACGATCATGTTAACATGCAGATACTCGAAGCACTTATGTCCTAGAGTTAAAATTCTTATTTATCAATCATTCATCAGACCAATACTCACGTACGCATGCAATATCTGGTTTAATATATCACCATCATACATGGAAAGACTACGGGTCTTCGAAAGAAAATGTCTTAGGTCATGTACATCTCTTTATAGATCTCCAGAGAGCGACTTTACAAAATATGTTAGCAATAAGAAAATATACAATACGGCCAACATTCCCAGATTAGATAATTTTATTATACAACTAATACGCAATCATATGCTCAGATGTACCGAATACCATGAAAATAATTTTATAATGGCCCCTTACTATGCAGGGGATCAATACATACATTGAACACACGTTACTAACAGGTCTTGTCCCACCAGAAGCATTCTTAATGCTCGATAAAAAAAGATTCATACAAAGCCACAGTGGAACACCGGTTTTTTACTACCTCCACAGGCGCGCCAGCAACAAAACCGTCCCAGAGTCCCTTCTACAAGATGGCAACTGGCGGTTTGATAAAACTATACCAACTAGGGACTCGAACCCCAACCCTTCCCGTTTTTCTCTATGTTTTTATCTTTAAGATAAATATCTATGTAATGTTTTTTATAATCACTTTTTTTTCACTTTTTTGCTCATAACTTGAGAACCGTTCATCCGAACTTTATCGTTTCTTCGGCAAATCGATTCATTTTGCTAATTACTAACTATCTCTTAAAACTGTAGGAGAAATAACGTTTTTTTTTTCAAATTGTGGGGGGGGAGGTGGCGTGGCCAAAATTTGAAACAAACTTGATCTGCGTGCAGATAAAAGAAGCATTTGTCCCTTACATGTCAGACCTCATCTCTTACCATCTCTGACATCTAGGTGTTCAACGACAGAGGACGGACGGACGGACAGACGGACGACGGACAAGCTAAATCGACTCGGCTGTTGATGCTGATCAAGAATATATATACTTTATATGGTCGGAAATGATTCCTTCTGCCTGTTACATACATTTGCACGACTTTAGTAGACCCTTTTTACTCTACGAGTAACGGGTATAAAAATGGAGTGAATATCAGCCAGAAGCATTGCAAGAGCTACCAATGCATCCAGAAAAAGTCACAGTTTGGTGCGGTTTATGGGCTGGTGGCATTATTGGACCGTCCTTCTTCAAAGATGATGCGAATCGTAACGTAACTGTGAATGGTGCGTGCTACCGTGAGATGATATCCAACTTGTTTTTTGCTCAAAATGGAAGAGCTGGACTTGGCTGGCATGTGGTTTCAAGAAGACAGTGTCACATGCCACACAGCACGCGGATCGATTTCACGTTTGGGGCCTTTCAATTGGCCGCCTTGATCGTGCGATAGTAGTAGTAGTAGTAGTGTGCTTCTTTATTTAAATTTATGAAATAGACAGTACATAGATGATAGCTTAGATTCTAAATTTATATCTAAACAAGAAGTTTGATCAAAAAATCGACATGGTAAGAACCGACAGTCGATCACTGCCTTCAAATTCTTCGCTATTCAGCCTAATACACCTGGCTTCCCGGGTCTTCCCCAGATACCAGATCGTTCAGCTGCATAGCGCGAGATTCGGTTGGCAGTATTTCTTTGTTTTAAAAGTTCCCTTCTAATATTTGTTGCCAGTATTTAGTTGCCTGACATAAAATTATATAGGATCAACCAATTTGATCCATTTAGTAGCTGGTGAACTTCGTGCGGATATAGTCTTGCTTTACCAAAATGTAAAATTCTGTATTTTCTCAAGATTGGGCAGCTTCCAATAAAATGGATAGTGTTTTCCTGCTCGTTCCAATTGCAAAGGGTACAAGCTGTGGTAGTGCTTTCTGTTTGGGTCAAAGTTGAGTTTGAGCATTTCTCCTCGTGCAATAAAAATTGTGCGAATTTGCTCCACTGAAAACACGTCGTTGAAATAATTCCGTTCTCCTAGGTCGTAGTTCAAATCTCTGTAGATGAGCCTTTGAGAGCTGCTATCTGCTGCGATCATAAAAGATGATCTATATGAAGCTTCCATCTTTTTCAGAATTTCTGTGGCCCATGATACCCACTCTGAGCTTTCTTCTAGGTTGAGATTTTCGCAATGTTTGGCTGATAGAAGTTCCCATTCTCGAAAGAACTGATGACGTCCACTTAACAGAAACCGAGCCAATATTTTTGGCAGTCTATTTTCGGGCATGCGAAAAACGGCATAGCGACATATCTCCGACGACATATCCTCCGCCCGTGCGTGTTGCAAAGACATATTTTCCGCGCGGAGATATGTCGTTTTAAGCGACATATGGGCAAATCCAGAAACAGTCCACCAGCGACCAATTTTAAATTTCACATTTTTGTAATTTTTGTTTATTGGAACATTAAAGTAGAATAAATTTTAAAATTTAAAGCAAAAAGAAATTTCGATCATTATAAATGCAAATTTTTATCAAACACCAACTCTTTTGTGCACTTGTATGCCAAAAGTTAACTTTTCAAAATTCCAAATTTGACATTAATGTTAACACAGTATGACAATAGTAGTCTTATTCTTAACTTATGTTCTTTAATTTTAGTGAAAAACAAAAATTATTTTCTTTTACAGAAATTTAAATTTTAATTTGAAAGTAGTGCCCTATCGCTGTAGCGTGCGACACGAAAAAACCGTTTTTGTATATAGCTAGTGTGAAAAAAATTTTTTTGTTCCTATTTTTAAATCATAATTATATTGTACTTTAATATACATAAAAATTAAAATTATGTATTTACTGAATATATTTTTGCACATTTATGCTTGTAGCGTGCGACACTTTTTAATTCTACCCAAAAACCGAATTTTTTTCTTCTCACTTGCTTGCTTATTCACGTACTGTGAGCATCAAATTTGAAGATTAAATACAAAATTAGAGTACCTATTGAGATTGTTATCTGTAACGGTTATTTTCATGCTGTTTATGTTTTGCTTATTGCATTCATCTTATCTATAACGGGAAAGTTGACTTCATTTTAAATTTGGTTTCAACTAATTCGTCTTCGAGAATCACTTTTGAATAAGCAGAGGACAAGTGATCAATCAAGTGAAAATATGAAGACGTGTGCAGAGCGCTGTAAGAGTTATCGCGAAAAGTTAAGTCGAATAAAGAGTTGTCAGAAATTGTTCGCGTAAAAATGCGAGAATGAGAACATACAAAAAAACTTAAAAACAAATTGAAAATAAGGCAATTATAGAGAATGTCAAGACGTACAATCGAAACCGTATGCAAAGTTCAAATAATAGAAAACCCAAAAGACCCGAACATTCAATTCATCTCAAACAATATACATCAAATACCTTTCAAACAATAAAAATAGCATTACCAAGACATACAAAAAAAATTTTTAATTTTAATTTAACGGACGTAACGGTTCAACAACAATAACAAATAAACTACACATACTTTCATCCAATTAACTGCTTCCATTTAACGTTTTGTATAATATGTTTTTAACAACTTCCAAGAAATTAATTTCTCGCAGCAAGTTCAAAATGTCCAAAACATTCATCAAGCTTCCTAATTGTGTGTTTGCATACTTTTCTCTTATAATCTTAAACTTCGCACTTTTTAATTTGCGACAGTTTTGACGAACCGCGATTCTGTTTTAATTTGTGGCTAATCTCTTTTTTCTTTTCTTTTTTCACCTTCGAATAACTTCTTTAAATTTTTTTTTTCTCACTCTTTTTTTTTTTTTTTTTTTTTTTTTTTCAATTTTTTATTTAATTTTTTTTAATAATTTTTTTTTTTTGTGCGACATAGTCTTCCGCGGGTTATATGTCGTTTGAAACGCGGCGGAGATATGACGTCTTAAAACGACATAGCTCCGCGCGGAGATATGTCGTTTGTAAGACGGCGGAGATATGACGTTTTAAAACGACATAACTCCGCGCGGCGATATGTTGCTTTCCCCCATCGCTCCCCCTCGCTCTAACCCATGAAAAATGCGAAACCCGGAAAATACAACGAAAGAAGATATACAAAAATGTTGGTTTGTGAGACAAATTAAGTTGTTTTCCCGTTGCCCAGACATTCATATTTCTCTCGACCTTTTTTTGCCACAGTGGGTAGGGATAAATTTGTCATAAATTAATTATTTGAGTTCTTATTTTCAATTTTGCAACCATGGGCCAAGGATTTAATTTTTTGGCCAACTTTGAACCGAAATACATAAACAACCGCACGAGCAACAACAACAACAAAAATTTATAAATTTAGTTTAACCGATTACCTATCGAATACAAACTGCTTGTTAATATCATTTACAGTTTTTGTGTAATTTAATTTTTTTTAAACCTTTAAAAAATTACAAGGTTACCCTAAATAAGCATATAACAGGTTATAAATAATTGTTGTTAAAGCTAGTAAGAAAGAAAGCCTGCTTGTTATATACCCGGTAAATATACTCATTTGCAAAGAAAATATTTTCAAAAAAAAAAAAAAACAAATCGGCCTTACTTTGCAGATCGATTACGAACTTATTATCTTATAAAAATTAATAAAGTATAAACTACAATTTACAGATACAACTGAGTACTAAACTTGACATTTAACCAATTTTTGAAAAATAATCCGTTTCTAGGATATAAGGTCCTTTCAAAATGGCCAAATAAGCCATTTTCTGCATTTTTATGTCCATTATACAGTTAATCTATTAGAGATATGGAATTTCTAAAGCCAGATTCGAGTTTAGCGTGAAAAACTTGATAAGAAACAATGAATTTTTTCCCATTTAGGTTCTGTGCTAAGAATAAACTTATTTTGAGTTTCTGTCAAAATACTTTTGTCCAGTTCCATTTGCACATTTTGATTTATATTTTCTAGCCTAAGCAACTTGTTGTGTTCTACTTATGATTTATTGAAAGCCTATTTGTTTACCAGTATTCGATACAAATTTCAAAATTTTAGGATTTTTTGCCTTAAAGATATAATGGATTATTTATGAATTTTTTTGGTCAAAATACTTTTGTCCACGATTGTAATCTTCAATGAATAAAGGAATTAATTTGTAAAAACTTTCTTTAAATTTTGTTTTTAGACCTGTTACTCGTAGAGTAAACAAAAAGATACTAAAGTCGTGCAAATGTATGTAACAGGCAGAAGGAATCATTTCCGATCAAATAAAAACCATTTGCGATCAAAAAATGCTTAATAATTCCTATAATCTTTGAAATATTGAGTTCAAATTTAAAACTTTCATTTATATTCGCAATATCTACAATCCCTAAAATTTTCATCAAGATCAGATATCACAGTGCAACAGTCTACTACCGAGCTACACTATGCGGAATCAATAGAGCTACCCGAACTGGGTCACCCTATCAGCGTTTGGCTAGATTGGTAGCACTTTTCTTTTGGGGACCCTCAAAGTTTTGGAAACTGGGTGTGACAACAAAAAAAGGTGTCATTAGTTTTGGGCAAACAGCTCATTTAGTTTTGGTGATAGCTGCAAACTGTCTTCAGCAAAGTTAGCAGAATAAATTTGTTTTACAAAGGTTTTTAAGAAACTCGTCTTCTTCAAAAACTTTTTCAAAATCGTATTTTTTTTTTACTTTTTCGAGTATAACATTAAGAAAATCAGAAATTTTCGCATACTTTCTTTGGCAAAAGTGAAGCTTTTGAGATACCAAACAACTTTTCTGAACAAGACTTTACAATTTGAACACTTCTACATCCCTTAAAACGGTGTATTTCCAAAAAATATCACTTTTTTGTTGTCATTCTTCTTTATGTACTCAAGTTTTTTTTTACCAAATTAGCTGCCAATTAATTAATTGAATAATAATAGAGCAAAACATTACTCGTTTTACTTGTTCCTATCAATGAATAAAGAAAAAAAATTATTTTTGGACGGTTTTTTGAAAATTCTGTAATTTATTAGCAAAAAAGTTGCCAAATTAAAACTGTATGTATAAAATATTTTAACAAGCTAATACATTTGTTAACAAGTTGAAATCATATTAGAGTAAATATTTTTATTCTATATTAATTTATATAATTTTATTATTATTATTTAAAAAAAAAAAAAATTAAATATTCAGGCTCAAATTATCTTAACTTGTTAAAAAATATATTAGATTGTTAACATATTTTATACAGTTTTTATTTGGCAACATTTTTGCTGATAAATTATGTCGCCTCCGCGCGGCGACATGCCGTCTATGAAGCGGCGGACATATGACGTTTTAAAACGACATACCTCCGCGCGGAGATATGTCGTTTGCAACATGGCGGAGATATGTCGTTTTGAAGCGACATATTTCCGCGCGGAGATATGTCGTTTGTAACACGGCGGAGATATGACGTTTTGAAACGTCATAACTCCGCCATTCGACAAGCGGAGATATGTCGTTTTAAAACGTCATATGGCGTTTGAAAACGGCGGAGATATGTCGTCGGAGCTATGTCGTTACCCCGCGAAAAACCTTCTGCATATAGGAAAAGTGCGTGTCCGCGGTAAATATGTGGAGGGGTGACAATCCCGTTTCCAAATGTAGCATTCTGTTTGGTGTGTTTCTGGGCAGTCGGAATAGCTTTTTCAGGAAGTATCTAAGCAGGTTCTCATCCTCATCGTACTGCAAAATCCCCCAGACTTGTGCGCCGTAGCACATAATGGACCTCACAGCTGATTCAAAAAGTTTGTATTTGGTGCTCGTTGGTACATCTGATCGTGCGATATAACGCCTTTAGACTATTTTTTGTGGGGCTATGTTAAGGCTCATGTCTTTAGCGACAAGCCCGCAACAGTTGACGTAACATAGCGGCCGATATGTTGAAGAGAGTATGCCAAAATTGTACCCTGCTTATGAACGTAGATGAAATCATCTTTAAATATTAAATTATATAGATCGTTCTATCGACTTAAATAAAGCTAAAAAGTCACCCTTTACATATGGAAAGTTTCTTATCTTCTCTGGGACAAAAGTTTGTAAACCTGTGTAATCGTAGAATCTGTTATAGCATGATTTTTTGTTCGTAAGCTTCTGTCTGGTGAGATGGAGTCAAGTGCTTTGTTAAGCCAAATAAATTTTACTATTCCAGCTAGTTTTTCTAGCTAGCTTTACCAATGACGTTCTTGGCCAATAAAGCGGCCTGCTGAAGGGCACTTAGTGTTAATCTTGCCTATCTTCAAGGACCCAACCCAGCTTACGATCAGACATTCAAGTACTTTTCCGGTCTTTCCCAACTTTTCCACTGATCAGCGAACCTTTCTGCTTCCCAGCAATGAGTATACAGCTGGATGACCTGCCTTGTTTTGCAGATCATCTGTTCCCAGTGACTTTTCGTTTTTTTGTATTGCATTTTCGTTTTATTTGAATTATGTATATAAATATATTTTTGTTTTTGTTGTTTTTCTTGTTTTAATATTATTATTATTATTATTACTTAAGGGCTAAAATATCGGGGTTATTGGATATACTGTAAAATATAAATTGTATAAATGTGTGTAATGCATTTAGCTGACGTACGTTTCTTGTTCTAAATCCTTGCGCACTTGCGTATGTGTTTCTTTTTTTCAAATAGAATTCGCTTCTGTTTCTCGTTTTTTTTTGTATATATATTTTGTAATATATATTTATAAATAAGAGAGACATTCAAAAAAGAAATGTGTACCTAAATATACGTTTTGTAAATATCATAATCGTATATGGCTAATATAAATACAGAATGACAATTGCTGGTATAAATATATTTAGTGGGGGGAAGGGGGCACCGGATATAATCCAGAATAATACAAATATAGGGAGAAAAAAAAACTGCAAAGCGGCATTCAAAATTCAAAGCAGGCGGCATGTACCGTACCATATTTATGTTGGGGTAAGTATCGATAGTTATTATACGCTATGGTAATGTTTGAATATATGCATAAGTACTAGGATCAGAGAGAGAGAGAGATAGAGAGGGGGCGTTTGATGCTGTCGCAGAATGTCTCAAAAACTGAATACTTTTAGTAGTTCCCTTTTATATTTTTGCGATTTATTCAGTCAGTCAGGGGATATTTTGTGACTTATATATGTAATTCGGGACTTGAGTTCTTGGTCTGGTCTGTTGTGATCATCATCAGTCGTTTTCTGGTTGACATACTATTGGTATACAAAATATATATATATATTTCTCCTGTATATTCTATGGATTAATGGCAACTGATGCGCCGAGAGCGCGAATGCATATTTGTTCAAGTCTTTTCGTTATTCTTTTTGGAATTATCAATTTCGTTTTTTGTCTTTTTGATTTTGATGCTGTTTGTTTGCAAGTGTTTGATTGGCTGGTTGATTGGTTAGTAAATACATTATTATATATATATGTATATATAGCATGGTGTAGTACAAAAATTCTCGCTTGATTGGCTTTACGCATTTAAACGTCTCAGTACAGTGGAGTGGCTCGAGACAAGAGAGACTAGAAAGGGATGGGAGAACCGCACACATGATTTCGAAAGAAAGAAAGAGAGAGAGAGAGAGAGACATAGGAATATATCATCTAACATATGGCCACAAACTTAAGAAAGGAACTTAGATTAACTTGTAAATATGCTAAACTAATTTTGGACTAACTACACCAAAAAAAAAACACATAAAACAAATAAAAATATGTAAACAAAATACATAAAATATAAAACGAACAAAAAATTTACTTATGATTGATAATTTGGCAATTATTGAGGAGGAGCGGGTTGGGGGGTGGTGGGGTAGGGATAGAAGTCAGTCAGTTCGTCCATACACAAACATTTACCGAGTTGGGCTTACATACATATATATCTAAGCAAGTGTGTGTGTGTGTGTGTGAGTGTGTGTGTTAGTGTTTGTAAACTGTTGAATCTAGTATATATATGTTTGTCTATATATGTAAGTATATATCAATTGATGGTTGTCATGATGATGCCGCCATGTCAGAGAAGTTGGAAAATCCGTTTTCTATGCTAAATTGTGAAATTGTCCTGTTTTCTTTTGCACCACAAATTGTTATGTATATCGCTGCTGTTGCTTGCTGCTGCTGCTGCTGTTGATGATGATAATGATGGTAATGGGGATGTTGCTACTCCTGCCACTCATTCTCATCCACACCCTCCATATCATCTTGCTCCAGCTTGGTGGTATATTCCATGCGCGCACTAACCGATTTTTGTATCTGCAAATAAACAATGTAGTTTTATAGGAATTAGCTTGGGCAACAAATATAAAAACCAATCACTGACACGGGAAGACGCAAGCCACCGAGTGGTTTGACAGCAGGGCACGACTCTAATCAACGTTTGTCAAAAAGAGCAAGGCCAAAAAGTAAGTGTATGGCGTGCCAGCGACTGAAAAGCTGATTGCTCTCTTGGCACAAGCATCCGCTTACGTTCGGCTCGCGTCGGTGTGAATAGCGAAATCGCTGCTCCAAATTTAATCGTAGCGAGTATGCCAGTTCAAGACTCTTGATAAACAACTTTTGCTGGTGGCGTACGTATTACGGAATCAAGATCCTGTCGGATCCACCATCAGTAAGACCAGCTGTGGGCACGCCTATTTTCTCATTGCACCCATTGCTCAGAGTTATTTTTTTTCGGCAACTGGCATCACATTGGCGCTTCGCAGTTGCACAACCGTGCCAGCGCAACAAGTGCAATTGTCTCATTTCGAAGTAAGTTAAAACATCAAAGTCCAAGCATAACGGCCCAGAGGCACACACAGAAATTGAGTAGTATTTAGTTTGAAAACCTCCTTTGAACAGAATCAACTTCATTCCCCGACCCGCCTGGACCCAATATATATTGAACTGTGCTATCATGAAGATTTGATAGATGGCAATTGTAGACTTGTCAATGGTCAAATCACAGGCTTAATGCTTATACTAATAGTAGACATATTCAGCCTTGTTCTCAATTTAATTTTCTTTTAAAAAGTAAAGGCCTCTACGCAGGAAGTATCGAGAAGTTAAGTAAAAATTTCATACAAAAGTGACAGTAGCTTAGCATTTACTTCAACATTTACTTTTGAAGTGTGCGCAAGTGACAATTGCTGATAGTTATATCTGCTATGTACATTAGTAGACAGCGGATTTTATGCAACTTTTTAAATGAACGCAGATTGAGGTGAAAATTTGGATTTATACTATTTAAATAACCCACTCCACATTGAAAACTGCATATTCAATTTATCGGCAATTCCAAAAAGATCACTGTTAAAAAATTAAATTGTTTAAAAAACACTATATTTGATCCAATTTTCATAGGAAACAATAAATTAAACTAATGGAAGCTAACTCACATTTACTGATAACGAATTGGAAATTAGTTTACGGCCGCAATTACATTGTTAAATTTGCTTAATTTTGTAATGGGAATGACTACAGATTACATGTACTTTCGCTATCTAAAATCTTTCTGATGGCACAAAAGGGCTATACAAGAATGCATAAGAAACCATGAGAAACTATGCCAATGCAATTAACTGTGAGTTTTTGCTTCGCATTATAGCAGAAGTCACATAAATATGACGATGGAAAAAATGTCACGTTCGATGTATCACGTATCCACAGAGATAAATATTTTTACTAAATATGTACTCAGGATTTTTTTAAATCAAATAATATACATTTCAAAGAACTATTCATTCATAAGATATTAAAACTATTTGTGCTTAGTTATTGTTTTTGGTTTCGCTAATCTTTATCTTTGTATAGCTGCTCGCGAAAACCACTATCTGTTTTGTCACGTTCCAATAGCTCCAATTTCGTCATTATTTTTCCTTAATATCCACTTTAACACTAATTAAAGTGCTTGCTGCGAGCTAATTATACAGTAAAAAACGAATTAAAAATTTCGATTCATTTTAATTTTTTTTCATTTTCAATGTGTGCGACGGTCACGGTTCGACAGAATGGAAATACCCATATACAAATTTTGCATTTAAAGCCAAATATCTAAGAAGATTAAAACTAATAAATATTATATGACTGAACGTAACCCATATTATCAGATGGTATGCCACACCATAACACAGTTCTCACGGCTATGGTGACGGGACAGAAAGTGCTCTTCTTATCGAATATTATGGGAAACCATCATAGTCATCCAAGTTGATGCCTTTTTTAACTGAAAACACCACGGTATGCCATTTCTTCTACCGAATATAATAATTTTGAGCAAAAACTTGACGCGAATCTTTACGTCTTACGGTATTAAGTGGTTGGTTTTTTTGGTTTTCATCTTCTTAGATGTTCAGCTTTATAGATAACTCTGCATGCCGTATCGATACTTGCGTTTAATTGTAATTTTGAATTATTTTTTTTAAAGCTGAACGGTGTAAATATGAAGCTTTTTTGAACAATTAGCTGCTCTGAGGTACGTGAAAATGTTTTTTGGTGCAGTCTTTCATGTTATTCCCATAATTTTATATGTTTTTATGAAAATTGCATACAACACTTTAGTTTATTCCAATTTTTTTCAGCAATTTCGCCTGTACGTAGGATTCCACTCCTTATAAGCCATTATTTTGCCAATTTCTACTTCAGTTAGTGCTTTACCGTCCACCACAGTATTTTTTTCTATTTAAAACAGAGATGGGCGCGTCGCGACGCTCACAATGCACACGAGGCAGCGGTGCCTCATTCTTCATATGACCAAAGATAATTTTGAAGGCTTAATAGATGGCAATAGTATAGTAGTATATGGGAAGAGTTAACCGTATTGTCAAAAATTATTATTTGAGCTTGGATTTTTCAAAATTTGCAAAATTTTATGATTTTGGAAATCATTAAGACTTAACAATGGCGAATCCCAAATTTTTTGGGATACTATGTCAACTCCCAAGAAAAATCGTGTTTTAATTATTAAATTTTTGCTCTCAGCCGTAAAGCTGAATTTCAATATATGTATCGTCGTAAAGGCAACGAGAACCAAATTAGGGATCCAATGTCAGCTCCCAAAAACCATCGATTTTTGTTTCACATGCGTCATCTATAATATCTAGTAATCATTGATCATACAAAGCCAAAAAATCCGTAATTTCCAAAAACAAAATTATAAGCATAGATTATCAATTAAGTTTTATAGATGGGAGAAAATATGTAGTTCACGCCTGGTACCTCATATTAAATATGTATTTCAAAACAGTTAAATGGCAAATCTTTTAGCCATTTTTAAATCACTCATTTTATCACTCATCTTCTGTTGTAGACCTTTTAGTAACCCTTGGCCTACTAGGATATAGTTGATCTGAAATATGGAATTTCAAATAAAATAAGTTTTTACATATTTTGCATATTCTGCATAATTTGCATATTATAATATGCAATTTTTTAATATACAAATATGCAATTTAGTACAAATAGTTTTTAGCGGACTTACACCATTTTCAATAAAGAAAATGTTTGCAATCAGAAATTAATCCGACATGCGGTTCAAAATATGCATTGCAAAATCCGTTGTCTATACATTAGACTAAACATAATCATATGGGAATTTTTTTAAATGTTCTGTTCCTCAGGGCGCAAAAATACGTTATAATTTCTAGTTACCGTAATGAAAATCCAAAATTCGAAATGTTAAGGTTTAATACTGGCGCCGTGGGTTTAAAGTTGCTACATAAAAATTCAATTTCCCCTCTTTCATTGTTAGTAACGTAGAAGTAACCTATGAGATGACAAAGCGTTGATATTGGAAAGAGAGATGGCTTTGAGGACAGATAAAAAAAAAAAATGTAATATTTAAAATGGCGTTTATTGTAGATGTTTAAGAAGATAGGGTATAATGGTTCTGATGGGGGGGGGCGTGAAAAGTAGCCTAGTGTTTATACTTGGTAAATAATGCCTTTGGTGGCGGGCGTAGTACAAATCGCGATCAGCATTCGTCAATGCATCGATGAGCACAGACAAGCTTGTCCAAATAGCAAAATAAATACTTTTTAAATAAATATTATTTTTCTTATATTTATTTTTTAATTTTTTTGCCGGCCATTTGCATTGAAGTTTTTCGTGCTTTTGTTAGCTTTTTTGGTGTTCGGCGTCATATGCATATCCATGATGAGCAAAGAATCTTGAAAGCCTAGCGATTAAATTTGCTCAACATTTCATTTAATTCTTGGACAATGGTCAAAATATGAAGAATTCCACGCGAACAAAGCCAGCGGAAGATGGAATGTTCGAGTGAAAAATGCTTACTTCATAACTTCGTACATAACTCTCAACCAAATGTTCAGTTTGCTCTGCTCACGTCACTGACCGAAAAAAAACAAAACGCTATCGGACTTTAAAAATTTTAGTTGAAAAGGTTGCAGACTCCAGAGTTTAGCATAAGCAGAGAGCGATTCAGTGTGAGAGAGAACGAGAGAGCGCATATAGTTTTCGCATACATTCATATTAATAGCCGAGCCCAGGCTGTCACACACCGATGCATACATACGAAGAAGACCTCTTTTCATGCATGAATTTTGCGAAAAGGTCAGAGACAGACCTGAGAGAAAAAAATGTGTTTCGCTCCTCTCACTATCAGAGATAGGCGCAGTTAAAGGTTGTTTTGGTAACTCTATGTAATGCGGTCGCGTATAAGCGGTCGTTTTCTGACACAGGCAAACGGGGGACCGATTTTTGAGACCTCTGGTAAATTTCTTTAAAAGCAAAAAATGATTAACTGAATCAAATTCTTTGCTAAAATCTGTGATTTGTTGATTTGACTGATTTTTCAGCTTGAATCCGTCTTGTTTTCATCCTTGATCTGAAAACCTGGTTACACAGTATTTACACAGTTTTGCATGGAAGTTATTGGAACTACTTATTATAAGAAAAAGTAATAAGCGAGATGTGGTTTCAGCTGAGTAAGTTTTCATACAGATTTTGGGCATTGTTTTTAGTGAGAAGAAGAATGTTCGATGCCCTGTTACATTTATGAAAATTAAAACGTTGTGAGACCCCACAAGGCAAGGTACATTCTGTAGGGTGCTAGACCGTTCTTAAACTAAGACATAAGCCGCATAAGATGCAAATGGTTCAACTTCGTAAGGACTGCAAACAAAACTGTTTCATCATATCTGTGGAATGACCGGTCGTATTCGCTAAATGGACTGCAGGAGTTGGCTGCACAGAAATGAACGAGAATTTCTTTCTACAAGCTATGAGTCTGTCTTTATGCTATGTCTCTGAGGTGTACTTAGGGCATAGGCTGCCTAAGTGTCTACTAATTGAATAACATTTCAAGAAACGACCAGACAAGACACTTTCAACCCGTTTTAAATCTGTTTTATTACTCCAATGACTTGTTTTTCTCAACTGACGCATCTTCTGTTCAAGAGTTCCTTCTTTACTTGAGTTTAGCCTCCCTTTGGCTTACCTCTTGTTGTTTGTTGATTTCGTATTCGGATTTCGGACCAAATTGCGAGTGCTCTGGCTTCTTTATGGCCGCTGGCACTTGTTGTATGGAAGAGACTGTGTCGAAAAGAGAAAACATTTTATAAAAAAATGTGATTTTGTTTTAAACACTCAACACTCACGTGTATCCATGCCCTCGGGTTTGAGACTAATTTTGGGTGCTGTCTTATCACTGCAGCCAAACCATTCCTCACACGACAGTGTGGCGCTCCAGGTGATGCGCGTGGGTGGGAACAAATCATCTTGAAACAGTTCGCTCTGTCAAAAAAAAGAATTTAAGGAAATGAAGCATCTCCAAGCATTAAAGATCTTTCAGCTTACCTTAATCCGTGGCACTGTGAAACTGAGTGGCTCAATTGTCGTATTGGTCAACCTGTAGGCCTTGGAGAACTCCACGCTGGCCACATCGCAATGATTCTTGGTTAGAAAACTGAGACCCTGATGCAGCGAGGTGCAACGGTGATGCGACAGCGGACATATGTAGGGTTCCTCGTCGGTAATCTCATAGCAATAGATGGTAGAGTCACCTTTGCCAGTGACAAACAGTGTCGAGCTATCCTCATCATAGTAGGGAATCAGTATGGAAGGCGACACATCCAAACTGGTCGTATTAAGCGGAGCTGCCAACTTTTGTGCATTGTAAACACTAATTTGACGTTCAGAAACTCTGCGAAAGAAATCCAATTAGTCACATAAGAAAAGGATTCCATTTAAATCTTACTTATCAAATCCAGTGCAAACTATATAGTGACCCTCGAGCGCCCAAGTGATTCGCGCTCCTCGTGTGCCCACCGGTCCGTTACCCTCTCGTATGGGCGTCTCTGATTTACGTGGATTGTACACACGAATCTTGCCATCCTTGCACACAGTGGCACCCAGACGACCGCAGGGACTCCAGGCAAAGTCAAATATCTGATCCGTGTGACCGGTCAGGGAGCACTTTTCGCTCATGGTGCGCAAATCCCACAGCTTAATGGTCATGTCATAGCTAGCGGTGAGCAGCACATCAGCAGCCAAGGGATGAAAACGTATAAAGTAGATTTTGTCCAGGTGGGCGGTCAGCTCACCGGCCGGTGTATTGGTGGGCTCCGTTAGGCCGCCCTCCGAAATGTGCCAGATTTTGACAATGCCATCGTCACAGGCCACGGCCAAACGCTGAGCATCAAAGGGATCCCACTGGAAGTCCATAATGTTGCTGCCATTCACCAGTGAGGGGATGACACCATCGGGCAAACGACCCGGGCGACTCAACTCGAAGATGGCAATTTTGCCACCAGGTCCCGAGAGTGGAACAGCCACCCGTTCATGGTTGGCATGGAAGCCATTGCATTCACCCGGTATCTGTCGGCTTAGATTCCTCAAGTTCTCAATGTGAGTGGACTTGTGCCCGGCTGTGCCCTTCAGATGGCGGAATTTGGATACCTTGCCAAAGACGGTGGATGTGCGCTTGGTGGAGGCAGCACTAAAGGCAGCCTCGGTGGCTGATTTCTTAATGCCAGCGGCTCCATTGCCCCTTTGTCGATGCTGTTCCTCGAGTAGTTTGCCCTCGGGCACTGAAATGCGTTTGCTGTCAATGACACTTGCCGGCGGCTGCTGCTGCTGCTGCTGGCTGGGCTTCAACGGCTCCACCTTGGAGTTCTCACGTCGTCTAAGTGTGAAAGAGGTCGAAATGTTTCAATGATTTTAATCTTTTGTACTGCAAAAAATCACTTACAATGGCACCGGGGACTGAGCCTTTTCGTCCACCTGACTCTTGGAGCGACTCTCATACAAGCGACGCCGTTCAGCAATGCTGCTTCTGGCCGATGAGAAACGTCGTAGATCTGCATCAGTGCGATCCTCCCCCTCTGTGGAGTTTTCTGATGACTCCGAGTTCTGTTCAAAGATCTAAGCGGATGAGAGAATATTTTAGAAAAACAAATCCAAAATTTTAGGTGAAATAAAGGAATAGAATAAAGAAGTTTTTTTGGAGCAGACCTTATCGGATGATTCATCATCGTCAGCCGAAGACTATAGTTGTTGGTGTTGGCAGTAGTGTAGGCAGGTGAGTGGAAGTAGACAGAGTAATTGGAGGGTTAGTAGCAGGATTTAGAGACGAAAGGATTTAGAGATTAGTCAAATAAAGAGCTTGAACAATATGGATAAATATTTGGCCACAAGCCGTCGAGCTA
Organism: Lordiphosa stackelbergi; assembly: GCA_018904235.1. Lineage (NCBI taxonomy): Eukaryota > Metazoa > Arthropoda > Insecta > Diptera > Drosophilidae > Lordiphosa > Lordiphosa stackelbergi. Next base: position 31,964 of record JAEIFU010002947.1, read on the forward strand.
CTCGCTCGCACAAGAGAACGGAACCTACAGTTTACAGCTGGCGCCCAATAGCTGGTTAAGGTGACCGATTGTGTAAAAGTTTTTACTTTTTTTTTGTATTAGACGTTCCGAGTTAAGATTTATGTATTAAAAAAAAATAACAATTACCTTGCGACGTTCCGAGGTGGTCAATGATTTTTGCACGCCATTTCCATTTCCAGCTGGAATTGGTTCATCTTGGAGATGTAAAGTAGAAAATTAGAAAAGTAAATACTTAATAAAAAAGCAACTGAATATAATAGATGGTTAGCATTTCGATTCACAAAGAAAGGGAGTAGAACAACGACATTGTAATGGTTGTGGTTCCTTAATCAATCTGCAGATTAAAAGTACCTCGCCGGCAGCCTTTTGTTAGGTAAGATGTAAGATTGAAGACTGCAGATGTGTTTGTCTAATTATTAAATAGCTTCTGTTCATCTTATTTGTAAATTATGTCGCCTACAGTAGATGATAAATAAAGTGCAAGTCGAAAATAATGGTAATTTGAAATGGATAAGCGGGGCTGGCGCGAGCTTGGTACATATTGCCCTCAACCTACATGTCATTTAAAAGCTCTGAACAGTACATGGAAAGCAGGGAATACAAACGAAACAAATTTCGGTTTTGATCATTTAAATGAAATTGTTCCGGTTACGGTGGTTATGTTTTTATTTCGGTCCGGTTGCGATTCGGTTACAAAATAATCGTTTCGGTTCCCAGGTTTAAACTGCTTAAATAAACATATTAGTGTAAGGAAAAATTACATAAGATCTTAGTATCAGAATAGCGTTTGCAGAAAATAGTCGATCGGGACTTACTGCTACTATCGATATTTCATACAGTTCTGGCTATTTTTATACACTTGAAAAGTGTATTATAATTTTGCCCAGAAGAAGTTTGTAACGCATAGAAGGAATCATCTCCGACCACATAAAATATATATATATGATTGATCAGCATGACGAGCTGAGTCGATTAAGCTTTGTCCCTCCGTCTGTCCGTCTGTCTGTTTCTACGCGAACTAGTCCCTCAGTTTTGGAGCTATCGAGCTGAAACTTTGCACAGAGTCTTCTTTTTACTGCACGCTGCTAATATGTCGGAACCGACCAGATCGGATGACTACTTCTTGTAGCTGCCATACAAATGTTCGTTCGGAAAATGGGTTTTAGTAAGAAAAACTGTTTTGTTCTCAATATTACTGCTCTCAAACACGGTCAATGGGTAATATGTAATGTTTTTTAAGCTGATCTGCGAAGTTTGGATCGCTAACCGTTGAGACAAGCTATTTCAAGTGTATCAAAACTTCGGTACAGACGAAGTTAGCTTTTGCTTTTCTCGTTTCTATTACCGTTTTCGATTCGAACTATCAAAATAATCAATAAATTTTACCACTTTTAATTCCTGATAGCGAAACGCACATACAACAAAACCTAAAAATTTTTGCATGCTTAACGCAAATTCTTCAATTCACTTAAGAAAATAATAATGATAGGTAAGTTTCTAAACTATGAGAGTCTAAGCTGGTAGATAGTGGCACGAGTAGAATACATAAACTTTCGCAACTTTCACAGAAGATAATTAAATATTAAAAATATTTGTTTCTCTTCTTATTTTAACAATCGAAATGGAACTGGTTACATTGTTTCGATTATTTCAAAAATAGTTGTTGACAGGCTCAAGGTTTGGTTTATTAAAATAAAACCCATTTCGGTATCGGTTACGGTCAGTTAAAATATTTATGGTTTTTTATGTCAACTTGGTTATCAGTTCTGTTTAAAAACTAAATATCAAAAAGTGCACTGTGAAAAATAGGGGTAACGACATAGCCCGACGACATATCTCCGCCGTGTAACAAACGTCATATCTCATAAAAAATCATAAAAACAAAATTTAAAAAGAAAGTTTTTACAAATTAATCCTTTTTTATATAACAATCAGGCTTTCTTTCTTACTAGTTTAACAATAATGGCCTTTTAACCTGTGATATGCTTATTAAGGGTAACCTTGTCATTTTTTAAAGGTTAAGAAAAAAATTATATTACACAAAAACAGTAAATGATGTTAACAAGCGGTTTGTATTCGAAAGGTAATCGGTTAAACTAAATTTATAAATTTTTGTTGTTGTGCGGTTGTTTATGAATTTCGGTTCAAAGTTGGCCAAAAAAATTAAATCCTTGGCCCATGGTTGCAAAAATTGAAAATAAGAACTCAAATAATTAATTTATGACAAATTTATCATTATCCACTGTGGCAAAAAAATCGAGAGAAATATGAATGTCTGGGCAACGGGAAAACAACTTAATTTGTATCACAAACCAACATTTTTGTATATGGGCATTTCCATGACGTCGAACGGGACAATCGTACGCATTTAAAAAAAAAATTTAAATAAAGCGGATTTTTATTTTCACAATAGACTTAACTTATAGCTCTTCAATAGCCCGACAATTTTTTCAAAGATTTATTTTGGAAAGATTTATTTGGAGTGGTTTTATCGGGAAACCATTCTAATACCGATTTCAGCAAATCCTGAGGCAATAAATTAAAGCGATAAATTTTAGAATGTAGTGCATTGATGTCTCTTTAAAATTGTTTTAATTTCACCAAAAAAAAATTTACTGTTTTTTCAAAATTTAAACCTAAGCATTTTCGCACGGGACATGTCGCACGGGACAGTTTTTTACCATAATTTTATTTATGTGGTTTTTGCTATAATGCGAAGCAAAAAACTTACAGTTAATTGCATTGCCATAGTTTGTCATGGCAGAAGATTTTAGATAGCAAAAGTACATGTAATCGATAGTCACTTTTTTCCAAAAATTAAGCAATTTTAATGTAAAAATGAGAAAAATTGCGCTAGCTCGGCCACGGGATCCGAATAAATCCAATTGGGTTTTAGTAAATGTAAGATTAATGTATTTTTAATTAGATTGTTCCCCATGAAAATTCGATAAAGTATAGTGTTTTTAACCACTTTTAATTTTTTTGGCCCCAGGTTGACCTTGGGTGGGGAAATGCCCCATATCTTCTTTCTTGTGTTTGGTTTTCGCATTTTTAATGGGTTACAAGCGTCATATCACCGCCGATTTCCAAACGACATAACTGCGGGTCGTTTTAAAACGACCCAGTTCAAGTCATGGTAAAGCACGTACAAAAATTGTTTTTGTTTTTTTGTATTGAACAATTATTATAATAATCACAAAAGTGTGTTCACTACCGTTGAAGATTAAATTTACTTGATAACCAATTTGACGTGAAAACCGTAATTGTATTTCGATTACGGTTACGGTTTGATTTGGTTATTGTAATTAAAAAATAACGGTTGTGGTTTCGGTTGGATACATAAAATTAATGGAAAGTACCCCCAAAAAATTTTTTTA
>JAEIFU010002948.1:0-35346 GCA_018904235.1 Lordiphosa stackelbergi
AATTAATAATTAAATTATGTGAAATTTAAGATTTTTACTCTACAAATTTCTAATACTCACAAATGAAACTCTCATTACAATTTGTCAGAGCTCGTCCTGTACAAACTTCGAATTTCTTTGACAGAGCTTCCACGAAGCGTTCGCAGGTAACCTTCTCTGGGACGTCAAAGGTATTCAGTTTAAACTCAGCAAATGCATAATGCCACATGATCACCGCCTGGGCGGATTCCTCCTGATTCGTGTGTGAAATAACCACAACGGGCAAAGAATAGGTAAAAATGTAGAAATTACAAGAGCAGACCCTTATGCAGGTATAAAACAGCAAGACAAACTTTTGCTGTGCCACCAGACCCGATTGTCGTTGTCGAACAATTTTGTTCTTTATCAACATGTTTTGAAAATCGACAACACGATTATTCGAATTTTCCTCAAATTTCCATTCTTGACAGCTGTTTTCTATATTCCCTGACCCCATAATGTTATCTGGAGCAGGATTTGGTCCTTTCAGGTCGGTTTCAAACTCATCAACGCCCTCAGCTGCAATAGTGAAACATTAAAGCATTTGAGTAAACTCAAATTGGTTACCTTACCCGATAAAATAATGCACCGAACTTTGTATGCAAGCTCACTCGCATCAGAAAAATGACGCAGGTAACGCACTTTTGCGTGAAATTTAGTATTAGTAACTAGGACCTGTCGCGGTTGCCTTTCCACAATAAGGCTATATTTCAGCAGATTAATTTGAGCATTAGTTATGCAGTCGTACAAATTTTTCAAATTGTCAAATTCAATTAGGTCCGATGTAGCTTCCCTTGTATCATTAACCATTGTAAGAAGACTGTCCAATTGGTGTTGTAGCATTTGATAGCACATTTGGAGAGTATCGATATCAGGATCAATGTCAGCCTTGGCCTTCTCACTTTGACAATTATACCATTCATCGGTCAATTTCGGCAACAGCTGATCAACAGTTACGTTCGTGGCTCCATGCAAAGTGTTTACTATTTGGCTTTGAATTGTAGCCAAATAGTTTACGACATTATCGTCCAGCAAGTTCGGATTGGTATTATAGTACAAGCGATGCTTTTTATATTTTTCCAGATTTTCAAGGCAGAGATTACAGTCAACTGAGTTTTTTTCTAGGGTAAATTTTAAGCAGGCTAGCGAAGAGTTCATCTGTTGATAAATATAAGAAGAAAGAATTTTTAAAATAATTTATGCAAATGTGGAAATAGAGGCTTCGAACAGCATTTATTTGATTGGCGCCTGGCGGAGCAGAGGCTGATTTTAGCAAGCTATTTAGAAAAGATGTCTTGGCGGTTCTTCTGCATAATCAAAGAGGATGCAAATACTCATTAAGGGTCAGCCTAAACCTCACTATCCTTTAAATTGATGTTGTCTTCAAGTCATTTGGACTTACCAGGAAACTAGGAAGAAATGTGTGCAGAAGGCTCAAAGGGAAAAGAATGGTGGTTGCAAATTCCAACAGAGAAAGGAATTTTATGGGGCTGTTTATTTACTGAAAAGCCTCAAAGTTGTGAATGATGTCGGAGAAGAGGCGTGAAACTAGCTGAGGACTTACAATGAGCTCTTAACAAAACTCGTGCTGCACCTTCTTCAATGCATCGAAGAACAAAGACAGTACAATCCTAGCGAAAGATCTACTATTATGAATAAATTTGATTAACCACTTTTAAGTTATCTTTTTTTTGAATAATTTTTATGTTTTGGCCGGCCATTTAAATAAAAAGATTTTCGCCAGCAAACAACTTTTGCAAAATGACTCGTAATGTCGACTCGTATATGTTAGTTTTTAGTTTCTTGTTCGGCTCATATGCATATCCATGATTAGTAAAAAACGAAAGCATAGCGATTAAATTTGCTAAACACTTTATTTTGTTATTCTTGGACAATGGTCAATTTATGTAGAATTCCCACACGCAAACAAAGCCAGCGGAACATGGAATGACCGGGTGAAAAAGTAACGCCAAAGTACCGCTTCATCTCACGGTATGTCACATACCGATCCTGCCGTTTTAATTCAGGCACAGTATTGATTGTTTCTGGCACAGCAACCGTTTTATATTGAACAAAAATAGTTTGGCATCTCAAAGCTTGCCTTAATGAATAATAAAATGAAAAAAAGGGAAATGGAAATTTAATGAAGAAACTTTAAACCCACGGCGCCAGTACTAAACGTTAAAATTTTGAAGTTTTGTTTTTCATTACGTTAACTAGAAATTATTACAATTTTTTGCGCCCTGAGGAGCAGAACATTTCCAAAAATAATATTTTTATAAAATTTTGTTTTTTTTATTTTGAATATGATATCTCTCAAATGGCCGCCTCTGGCGTTGATGGCGTATTTGCCCTTTTTGCAGCATTTTCCATCGATTTCGCCAACATTTCGGCCGGAATAGCGGCTATTTCTTCACGAATGTTGTCCTTGAGCTCTTCTACGGTCCTTGGCTTGTTAACGTAAACCTTTGACTTCAAATATCCCCACAAGAAGAAGTCAGGCGGCGTCAAATCGGGCGAACGCGGTGGCCAGTCCAAATCACCGCTTTTCGACATCAAACGGCCCGGAAACAATTTCTTCAGAAAATCGATTGTTATGCGACTTGTGTGCGGTGGAGCGCCGTCTTGTTGAAACCAGAACTGCCTCATACGCTTTCGACGAATAATTGGCATCACAAAATTGGTCATCATGTCGCGATAACGCTCCTGGTTGATGGTAACAGCATGGCCATTTTCATTTTGGAAGAAAAACGGCCCAATGACCGTTTTCGCACTAACGCCGCACCAAACTGTGACTTTTTCGTCATGAAGAGGCACTTCTTGAATCTCCTCAGGATTTTCAGTGGCGTAAATACAGCAATTTTGCTTATTTACGGTCCCATTCAATGTGAAATGTGAAAATGTGAAATTTTTAAAAAGCACGTTGAGTTTTCACAATTGACTTGTTCTGTTGAATGTAAATTTCAACTATTTCAGAGCGCTCGCGTGGCGTGTATTGTTCCATGGTAAAAATCTGCTTGGACTGACGCTTCAAACGCGGTATGTCATTAAGCGATCTGACATCTCTGTCAAAAGTTATGGCGTTGCCAGATGGGTCCGTCGAATATGGACAACCCTGTATACCAACTATAAGATCCGAGCAAAAACAAATTGCGCCTCCCCATTTATTTAAATAAATTGTAAAATAAAATAGTTCCACTTCTGAACACGACACTTGGAACAAGGTATTTGCTGTCGGGGCACTCGACCGCAACACTGTTACTTGTTTTTGATTTTAATTTTCTGGTGATTTAGTTTTGTCACTCATTTTGAAGCAGCACCACGTGTTCGCTTTCAGAATTTGACATCACCGCAAGCGTACTTGTGAAATCTTATCTTTTTCCTGCTTTTGAATTTTACATCTGTTTATTTTTCGTTTTCGCTTTTCAACTGTTTCTTGAAAGCTGTTACGAATTTGACTCAGAATTAAATAAAGAAACGGTTGTACCATACCAATTTTACTCCGATGTGAAAAAATATCAAATTGATAATCGCATCCGAAAGAATGACGAACTAAATTAGCTCTATGGGGACACTAGTCTAGTCATAGGCTGCGCTGGCTGGGACATGTTTATATACCAAGCTCCAGCATAAATGATCTACAAAAGAATGGGAAGGAACTGAGACAAGACAAGGTGGGACGACCAGGTGCGGAAAAGACATTTCCAAGCTTGAATTGTGAAAAACTGGTGTGCCAGCCCTCAAACGGTTGTGATGGTCAATAAAGAAGAGGAAGTACGAAGGATTGATTTAATTACAAATATTTCAATCCACGTACGTCTTGCCTTGATTCCGACTTTAACTCGGGGAGAGCTTGACTTTGGCCTCATTTTTGCTCGGCTCGTCTCTTTGTTAAAAGCGAAATATCTTCGGCCCCTGGGGTTAGCTGAATTCTAATCGCTGCTTTAGCTCGATGTAAACTCATTCTGACCCCAACTAAAGCATCTGACTAGAACTACAGGTTGCCCATATTCGACGGACCCATCTGGCAACGCCATGACACCCGACAGAGATGTCAGATCGCTTAATGACATACCGCGTTTGAAGCGTCAGTCCAAGCATTTTTACCATGGAACAATACACGCCACGCGAGCTTGCTCTGAAATAGTTGAAATTTACATTCAACAGAACAAGTCAATTGTGAAAACTCAACGTGCTTTTCAAAATTTCACTTTTCACTTGAATGGGACCGTAAATAAGCGAAATTGGCGTATTTACGCCGCTTAAAGATTCGAGTGCTCTTCTTACGAACGGAGCTTAAGTATAACCGACTTCGATATACCGTTACTCATGAAAAAACATGTTTAACAGTGTTCCCGCGTTACTTAGTGTGACCATCCAAAAGTATGCAACATTTTTTGGGGTGGTAGCGGGGAGGGCTAGTTCACTTTTTGCTTATAACTTGAGAACCGTTCATCCGATCTTTATCATTCTTTCGGCAATTCGATTCATTTTGCTAATTACTCACTATCTCGAAGAAGGTACAAATCCTCTATCTTTAAAACTGTAGGAGATATAACGTTTTCCAAATTGCGGGGCAGGGAGGGCGTGGCCAAAATTTGAAACAAACTTGATCTGCGTGCAGATAAAAGCATTTGTCCCCTACATGTCAAACCTCTATCTCTTACCATCTCTGAGAAAGTGTTCATACAGACAGACGGACGGACGGACGGACGGACGGACGGACAGACGGACAAGGCTAAATCGACTCGGCTGTTGATGCTGATCAAGAAATTTTTGGTCGGCCTTCTGCCTGTTATATACATTTGCACGACTTTAGTATACCCTTTTACTCTCGGTCGGGTCGGAAATATTAAACATGCTGCCGTGTGACAAACGTATTTACGCCACTGAAAATCCTCAGGAGATTCAAAAGTGCCTCTTCATGACAAAAAAGTCACGGTTTGGTGCGGCGTTAGTGCGAAAACGGTCATTGGGCCGTTTTTCTTCCAAAATGAAAATGGCCATGCTGTTACCATCAACCGGGAGCGTTATCGCGACATGATGACAATTTTGTGATGCCAATTATTCGTCGAAAGCGTATGAGGCAGTTCTGGTTTCAACAAGACGGCGCTCCACCGCACACAAGTCGCATAACAATCGATTTTCTGAAGAAATTGTTTCCGGGCCGTTTGATGTCGAAAAGTGGTGATTTGGACTGGCCACCGCGTTCGCCCGATTTGACGCCGCCTGACTTCTTCTTGTGGGGATATTTGAAGTCAAAGGTTTACGTTAACAAGCCAAGGACCGTAGAAGAGCACAAGGACAACATTCGTGAAGAAATAGCCGCTATTCCGGCCGAAATGTTGGCGAAATCGATGGAAAATGCTGCAAAAAGGGCACAATACGCCACCAACCCGGCCATTTGAGAAGATATCATATTCAAAAATTGGTGTAAACAAATCTACTTGGAACAAATTAAATGATTAAGATTGCCAACCGCCAAATTTTTATTTTTTCTTTGATTTTTAAAAAAAAACATGGGTCCCGTCGAATATGGGCAACCCTGTATTTGATTTTCAAGTAGGATACGTACTTGAAATGAGCATTATCGTTTCGGCATAAGCCGTTCGGGATTGTTCCAATCCTTTCGTTCTTGATTCAAGTACAATCTAGAAGGACTCGTACTTAAAGCAATTGGCTAACGAAGTCAATTTAATAAATGTTTATAAAATCAATAAAAGAACACAACTTGAAAAATATTGAAAAAAAAATTAACTGCTATAAAAAGTGATTGTTTTAATGACCTTTTTGATTGAAAATCGTAGAGCTTTTTTAGGTCATTAAGTTATGGATATAGTCCATAACTTTTTATAAAACAAGACACGCTTAACACCACAAAGGAGGCTGGTTGACAGTATAACGCTATTTCATGAATACCAATTCAATCTTCAGCAGTGTTAATTTTCCGTAGTTTTAGGGCAAAATATTCTTAATTTTTAACAAATATTTTCTAAAATCAAATTCGAAATTATTCTATAAACGAGAAGGCCAAGCTAACTTCGTCTTTGCCGAAGTTGTTATATTCTTGCAAATGTTTTAATACATCAGAGTTTAAGAACGCCAGCAATAAAACAAACAATCACTTCTTTTTAGAAATTTTTTTGCCTCGACGCGGTCAACTTTTTTTATTAAGCTATAAGTGCACAAAAAACCGAATTTAATGTTTTCACTTCACAAATAAGGCCATCCATATAAAGCTCGAAATGCAATTTAGCGCACAAGATTATCTGTACATTTCCATGAGACCCTCGATAGACTCTTTCTAACAGTTGAACGTAAAAATTTGTCACTTTTAGCCTATTCATGAACATTTTAACTGAAATTGATGACTTGCAGTAGCCGGTTGAGTTGCCAATCGCTGATTAAATGTCTTACCTCTAATTTTTTATTCACAAATCGGTTTGTTTATTGTCAAACGGTTCAAATAATATATATAATTAAGAAATATCAATCAAACTATCAACATCCGCTACTTATAACCATACTATGCGAGACTCAAAGAGCTACTGAAGCTGATCAATAATCGTGCTACTATTTAGTTATTCGTGTAATTGTAAAACTTTGTAATCAATTTTGTATTCCCAAGTGTGTGGTTGTGCTGTTTCGATTTTAAATGAGTGCAATCAACTCACGCCGTTGGGCTCTAGGGGGTTAATCTGGTCGCAATAAAAAGAGATTTTTCTTATCAGCAAGACGAGGCCCCCGAATATAAAAAGCGGTCTCAGAGCGTAGCTTAATAGCGCTTTTTTGACATTAATTAAAATGATATTATGTCAGACCGTTGGTCAGTGAAACCCTACATAAACATACATGGAATTATATGATCTATGATCTAATAATCAAGCATAAATAAATTTAAAAACAATGCTGATTACTAAATAGGTGTAGACGGTACAAACAATCTGTCTACAAAACTGAGGGAGATCTGACGTATTTAGAAAATTGACTCATTCTCTGACTCATCAAGGTCACTAAATTCCTTTATGAGCACATTTAGTAGCTATATCAGCTGCTATATTTTGAATAAATATTTTGTTGGAAGTAGCGACAGCTGTGAGCTGTGAGTCATACAAATAATTTGGAAAAGTAGGCAGACGTTAAATTTGTTGTATAAAACTTTTACATTACTTCACAACTGCGTAGAGGTATTTAGGGTTACGTGATATTGAATTAAAAATGAAATTTACTAACGTTGAAGGGTTGTAATATCCTTCGCAGTTATCATATGGATACATTTTTTACAGATAATCTGAAGAGAAGTACAAACGCTTTGAGCGGTTAAATGCGGGTCGGTTAATCGAACTTGTTTGTAAACCTACAAAATAGCGACTTGCGTTTGAGCAAAGGACAGTTGATTGCAAATGTTTGCAATTTTAGTTGGATTTTATCTATTTTTTTATTACAGGTAACTGACAAGGAGAGTAAACTTTCGTAAAGGTTAAATTAGGGCGAAATGTCAAAATTACGTTTTGGTAAAATAAGCAAAAACACTCCAGAACGCCAGCATTTGATGAAAATTTTAGTGACCAGCATAGTTCTTAATTGCTGAACGAAAAACACAGTTGGTACGTTTTGTGATGACAGTCCTACAAGGCATTTTAAGCTAAAAGTACACTAAAAAAAAAAAGCAGAACGATTCGGTCTTAAAAGAACGCTCTTGATTTTATCCTGATTCGGTCTATGATTTGGTTATAGCGATTCGCTCTTGAAAATTCTTACCTTGAGTTCAAAATTCAAAAATGGAAATAACATTCTTGATTAAAAAGAAGGGTTTTAATTAAAGATCATTTCGTTCATGATGTAAAAACGAGCTCTTGCTTTGAGGGCCGTTTTCTTATGTTCTTATTTTTGCTCAAATCAAAATCCCCCAAATTTTCCCACCTACACTCAGAAAAATTCGTTCTAAATCTACCAAAATCAAGCCCATTCTTCACAAAAGTAGAGTAATCCCGCTTTTTCTTGAACCGTGAACAGCGGGTGTCATATGTATGAACATTTTGGGGCTCACTTTATGAACGGCTTTGGGCATGATTTGAGAACATTTTGTGCTCGCAAAATTAACGCTTGAAAAAAAAATAGTTTTAAATGATTTTCTTTTTGTTTCAAAAATAAATTTATTTAACATTTTATATTTATATTAGTTATACTCTCTGACTTTCTCTTTTTTTATTTAATTGACTTTTGTCTTCTCTTTCTCTAAGGATCGAACTCTCGTAACCTCGCACTGCTTAGCGCAAGAGTCGGCGTCGCTATCATCGCGGCTACCGACCTCCCCCGAGAACTTGGCTTACGGCTTGAACTGCATTAGTATTAAGGCAAAGCCAAAGCTCACCAAAGTGACTGAAAGCTTTTTACTAAAGGCTTTGCCTTGAATGTTTTACCTGGAGTGGAAAAACCAAGAGCTCGAGTCGCGTGTACCCGAATATTTTTTTGGTGCTTTTTTTTGTTTTTTTTTGTTTTCAAATATTAATAATTATTCTAGAATATAAAACATTTTCTCAATGCGCCATTTTCACGTTTCTGTTGTGATTTGTGCCAGTTTTTTTAAGAAAGCTTTTTAGTGGTGCTTTTTCGTGAACGCCGGGTTTGTCTGTGAACGATAATTCACGAACGAGATCGTTCAAATAGGAGCACACATTGTGCTGGGTTTTGAGTTTTTTTTTTAAATTTTGGTCTATTTTTACATTTTTCATTGGTAAATTCACCAATTTACGTCTGTGATTTTCGCCCAAAAGTTTTTCCATTTAAGGCCCATTTCCAGAACAAATAAAAATTTATGTCACGAAATTGCCAATGTGGAAATGTGTGGATATTCATGGAATTTTCAATATTTGCGAGAACCAATGTTTTGGAGGGCGTGTTAAAAAATATGCGTCTTCCGTCTTTTAGTGGTGCCTCCATTCTCTTTGCAAATGATATATCTTGCCAATGCCATTACATCAATAATGTTACAGAAAAAGCTAATGTCCAGCGTCTGGTTGGCCGTTTTGTTGTATAATGCGTAACCATTTGATCCATAGAATCAACGCCAGCCTTAGTCAGATTATAAAACAAAATCGCCGGGTTTCAATGCTTCGCCTTCAATATTCTTTGTGTAATGAACGGTTGATAGTAAATTTACTGCCCTATTCTTTTGGCACATAACTGCAAAGTGCAACAGGTTTGATAGAACCAAACACAGATGAAAGGACTGGCCGTTTGTCATTCTTCTTCACTTCTTTTGGAAGACATCTTTTGTTTTTTTGTTGTTGTTCCTTGCTGAGCTTGTCTTTTGTGTTAGTAAATAGTTTTTTTATTTTATTTTTTTTTTATGTTTGAATGCTGGCTGGGTATTATTTTTGTAATTGATTGTTTGTTTGTTACTTTGTCCACGTATGGTAAAATTCTTTTCGAGGACTGTTTTAATAATTAGGGGAAAGTGGGGAGTTGTGATCATAGTTTTGTTTTTTTGAACATAACTTCGCCAAAAATCAATATTTTTTCGTTCTGTAAATTTTGTATTTTAGGTAAAAGATGCACAAAACTTTCCTCATCACTAGTTTTAAAAAATAAAATTTTGGGTTTTTTTTATTTCATATTAAAAAAAAAGTGATTTTTTGACATTTCGAAAATTTGTGGGGGGTTGTGAGCCACCCATCTAAAAGTTCAAAATTCGTGTTTTTAAGCCATTATTCTTTATTAAATGAAAAAATTAACAATTTTTCTCATATTCTGAATTAAGATATATCAATGAAGAGTGAAAATTGATTGACGGCATCAGGCTTGTTTTCTTTTATATACGAGCACTTTTTTCTTGAGGCTGTTCTTTTGTTTGCCTTTTCTAAATTTTTTTTACTTCTTTGGAGAGTTTTTCCTCTGTTTTATTGCGCGTCATTGCGATATTCTCTTTGAAAGTCAAAACCGATTTTTTTTCAAAGTAGCTCACAACCCCCATTTCTCACTTTTTTAAATTGTTACAAAAAAAAACATATTTTTATCAAAAAGGCAATTGACCAAAGATTTTTCCCTCATACTTACATTTGTCATTACGAAAAAAATTTTGTATAATATTCACAAGTCAAAAATGAAAAAAAAAACTTTCTCTTTTGAAAAAAAAAGTCGAGTTCTGGTTCACGAACTTAAAGAAGGTGTAGACTGATAGGTTGCTTGCCAAAAGTTAGGTAATAAGAAGGGAGACAAATGACATAAACAAAAAGTTTAAATTTATTTTTTTGTGGCCAATATTCGAGTGGCTCACAACCCCCAGCGGCTCAGAACCCCCCATTCTCCCCTACTTTTTGCCCAAAAGTTAAAACAAATATTTTTAAGAAAAAGAATCTGAGCAAGAGGGCATTACTTATTTTAAATCAAGCTTCAGGGCACCCGATTCATTTACTTATTTTTTGATTTAAAATATCAGAAGTTGTTGAGATAAAGTACCCTTTGCAATAATATGTACAACTGCTCTGATTCAATCAATGACACAGTAATCTACAGCAACTTTCAAGTCAATTATCGAATCAAGGAATAAATTAAAATTATTAAACCAGAATGAACCACTTTTAAAACATTCCTGACCCGAATATATAAAATCTAACGAATCTAAATTTAATTCTCTTCCTGCGGATCGAGAAAGCATTTAAAGTCGACATTTTGCTGTTCTCATCATTTGGCGGGCCCTGCTTTAAACGCTGAAGCCAGTTCCTCTCTCTCTCTCACTCTGTCTGTTCCATCTGTGTCAGCAGCGCAGCTCAGCGATGCATCAAAGGGAATTTGTTATTTTTTTTTCTTAAAAATTTTCTTTATTCCAGTAAAGAAACCCAATTTATTTATGTTTGAACTTTAAAACAAAATATCCAAAAATTTATAAATGTTAAGTAAATATTTGCAATATCACAGAATTGTTTACAAACATATGTATTTATTTATGCATATTATATTTCTATGTTTGTTATGACCACAAACACAAACAATCCAAAACAATCAAACACACACGCGCCTTGTTAAGTGATTAATAATTTCACGCGAAATTCTTATCATATAAAACCTGACCTGTTTCATTATAGATGGCAATATTTTCTAAATATTTGATAGAAACTTGTGTATGTACAAAATAATAAAAATTTTGCAATCATAAAAAGGCAATGTTTTCTTGGAAGGTAATTAAACGCCCTATTTTTCATTCATATACCTTTTCTTAATCCGGTGCTTGACTTCGGCGTTATAAAGGTTTTTATCGGCATCTTTTTTTTTTTTTTGCTAGATTTTAAGTACGATTTTCAACACGAAAAAAATAGTGTAAAATTTATTTAATTTCTGGTCACCAAAGACTTAGCTACTGAAAATACAACGCCAAATAATTCATAAAAATCCGTCCAAGAAAAAAGAATTTATTGGCATTTAAGTTAAAATGGAACCTGGAACAACTCTGCTATTTAAGGGCTACTATGACCTGCCAAATTTATTTTGTACCTTTTTATGTTTTTTTTTGTGATTGGACTCAGCAAAGGGATTTAAGGTCGGGATCGGAAATGCTGTATGCCAGAGTTACACAAACGGCAGAGAAACTGTTCAAAAATTTCTTACAATTTATAATTTGATTGGTTTTTTAGGTTTGGAATTTAAAATTTTTGATTGTATACAACACACCCGACGACAACGACAAAACGCCAACAACCACAAAACGCCGACGAAGCTTTCAGACTCACTGCGACCCCCACTAGGAAAACAAAACAAGACAAATAAGAGCTTTTGAGAAGAGTGCCGCGACTTCAAAATACCCTGTATCCTAGACTCATTTGTTAGTGTTAGTGCTTGAATCTTGTGTTACTTTTTAGAATTGACAGATATTAGGCCTAACTCAACCAACGTTTGAAAATTTTCCAAACATGTAAAAAACTTGATCTGGGCACGGTATTCACCTATCTACATGCTAAAATGTTGTGGCTCTATATCTTATAGTCTGTCAGGTTAATAAACGCGTTAATGGACGAATATATATACTATACAGGGTTCTTCTCCCTGTTACATACATTTGCCAAACTTCTTCATACCCTTCCTCTCATATTCAATGGGTACACACAAACATCAGTCTCTCAATGCTTTTGCCTATCTGATTTGGACGCTCTCTGGTGATGAGAAACCGAGAGAGCATCCAACGGAAAGCGACTGGCAAAGCAGCTGTTACACTCTTCAAATGTGCTTGCCCAAAATTCCTAATCGATTGTTTCCGAGAAATATATATAAAATTCCGCGAATTCTTTATCACTTCAAATATTAGCTGCTTGTTTTTTTTTGTTTTGTTTAACTGTTATGAAGGTTTTTATTATCATTATAAACAATTGTATGCCTATTCTGCTGTGGTCTTTATAAAATATCAAAACATATTTAACTTTTGAATGTTCCGCTACGTAAAGTCTGTGCTTGTTGGTCGTTTTGTCAACATTTCTTGGATGAGTTTTTGACATTTATGACTTGAATCGTCCGAATTGTCCGAAAGAACTCTCATAACTTATTTTCAAAATGTTTCTCACTGAGAGAAACACAAAAATCAAAAGCAATTTCGGTTTCAGAACGTGTGTTATTGTGTGTGGTTTCTTTTGAAGCTTGGTATGGAAATATTCGCGATATACGCGCGAAAATAATGATTTCGCACGGAACTCTCACATCCAAATCACAGCTTTGCCACCCAACGTCAACGTGTTTCATGATAGTTACCCGATAATTACGCGATGAGTGATTATTTCGAAGGATTGAAATATATGTAAAACAGCAATTGCTGTGCGAAAACAAACCGCCGTGAATTTGCTTCAACCCAATCGCTTCGAACTCTGGCGAGTGATTGAGCGTGTTCAGCAGCATAAATCGATGACAAAAAATCGACTATTTTTGTTAGATTGTGCTGGTGAACGGGCATTATGCGCCATCATGTTTGCTATTTTTCGTGATTGTGTTAGATGTGAATCTAACAAAGAAATAGTTTGTTAGAATTGCTTGTTTATGATTTGTTATCGATAGCACACAGCTGTCAGAAGTAAACAAAGAAGCAATTTAGAAAAGGCAAATGCAAAATGAATGTGAAAACCTCTTTGTTTTTAATAAATGAAATGGCAGAGGACGTGGTTTCGCCAGTTGCTCACGGAATTTCGTGCAAGGCTCTGAAGGCTCTACTGGTTGTTGCTCAGGAGGAGGGAATCTTGAAAAGCCGCCACTCCAAAAAGGAGAAGCCCTGCGTACGCATAGTAACCACCTCATCTGGGTACATGGACACCTCATCACAGTTTGTCAATGCAATACCATTCAGCTCCTCCCGGAGAAGAGCTGGTTAGGGATGCCCATATCCTCATGCAAGATAATCACAAGGAATGAAAACCGGCGCCTGGTAGCAAGGGTCAAATGGTCCTCGTTTAACCTGAAACGGAAAACATCTTACTGCCTTATTGGCAGGCATGCAGCACGCTTGGGCGTCGCTCACAACGATTTCTTTAGAAGAACAGGAGGAGACATTACTTCATCTTTTTTGCCATTGACCTGCTCTAAGTAGAAGTAAACTCAAATCTTTTGGTCACACTACTAGTTGGAACAGTACAAAAATCTAGAATGAACAAATTCATGGATTATTTTATGATGTCCCGTGCATCGTTAAGAACTCATAGCTAGAGATGGGCTCGCGACGGGATTCCAGCGGGACCCGAGAGACGCGCGACGATATTGAATTAAAATTTGTTGGTCGGGATCGGGACGGGACGGGAACGAATTGTCCTTATTTGCCCACCTATGCTCTTAGCTCATTGCCACTTTGTGGATTTGGCCATCGGATATTCGATTTTATGTGCACATTCTCGCAGGGGGCCGGGCTTACAACAAACATTTAATGACTAACAAAGTCTTAAGGAAAATTCAAAGGAATTCCAGGAGCAGTTGGTGCTAGTGACCACGGTCATAAATATTTAGTAGTCAGTTCTTAATTATATTAAGCTGTTTGCTGTCAAAAATTCAAACCTTCCGCCAACAAAAATATATCGATAACTTTGTTGCCTAAAAATTCTATCAAACTCGTTCACCAGCAGACTAACACTTTTTTTTTGATTGATGATTTTTGTTAGATGATTGGTGTATGCTGGTGAACACGCCCATTGACTGTTTTCTGCTTCGGCATGCGTTCGGTTCGTGTACGTGTAAATACCAAACGTCTTCGCCTTCGGAGAGGAACCAAAGACCTTCGATGGCGTAAAACATACTCACACACACTAGAGTGTGGCAATGTTCCCCATAAACATTGAAGTGTGGGGCGCGGTGTTTTAAAATGAGTAAAATAAAATGATATGAAATATATTTTTTGATGTGAAACATCTTTAATTTCGGTACGAACGATTTTAGTAGGAGTAAAATTTGATTTCAGCGTCACGTGACGCTGGGACGGTGGGTTCTTATCTGGGAGGAATCTGTATAGGATCTGGGTGGGATCGGTGTGAGATCTGGTTAGCATTTGGCTTAGATCTGGTTAGAATTTGACTGGGATCTGGGTGGAGTCTGGATGGGATATGGGCGGGTTCTGGGTGGGATCTGGATGGGATCTGGATGGGATCTGGTAGGATCTGGATGGGATCTGGGCAGGATCTGGGTGGGATCTGGGCGGGATCTGGGTGGGATCTGGGTGGGATCTGGAAGGGATCTAGGTAGTATCTGGGCGGGTTCTGGGTGGTATCTGGAAGGGTTTTGGGTGGGATCTGGTCGGGATCGGGGTGGAATTTGGATAGGATCAGGGTGGGACCTGGTAGGATCTGGGCTGGATCTGGGTGGGATATTGGTGGGATCTGGGCTGGATCTGAGTGGGATCTGGCTAGGATCTGGGTAGGATCTCGGTAGGATCTGGGTAGTATCTGGGCTTGATCTGGATGGGATCTGGGTGGGATCTTGGCGGTATCAAAGTGGGATCAGAGTAGGATCTGAGTGGGATCTAAATGGAATCTAGCTTCGTTGGATTTGGGTGGGATTTGATTTCTGGATTTTCTGGATTTCTACTCTGCGTTAATTTTCTTCTTTCGAAAGAGTGCCCCTGCTGATTTTTATACCATTGAGAGAGCTTGTGCTAATGCTAGCGACACTCACACCTTTTTTATTAGGGATGTCCCAAAATAATTTTATGAAAGAGAATCCTGTGCTGTGAAAGCTTACCCATAAACAGCCTTATGATAGCGGCTAGAACAAAAATCATCTGGAAAAGTATAGATGCTGTCCTTGGAAAGTTGGGTAAATATAGTAATTATTGAGCTTAAATACGTAATTCAGAATTGTTTGATTTTTCTTGGATCCATTGCAACGCGGCTGGAGCTTCGTTAAAGGTCGGCTTACGCTGCTGGCGTGCTAAGCACGCCAATTGTGCAAGCGATGGTGGCGTACTCATCGCAACTCAAAGAGGCAGCGATGTGAAATGGGACTTTGCTACACTCATGTCGTTTTTGCCCACCTTGTCGATACAAGGGATGTGTGCGTATGTCAAGCATTTAAACAAATACCCGCTAATTCTCTTGCCAAGAACCCTAGCTCCTCATTCGGGATGTCTGATGATGAGGAACTTGGCCTAGCACGAAGTGATTCAATTGTGGACGACGGCGATTCCGTATGTCGAACGGATGAGCTGCACAACTATTCAATGGTCGGACTTGGGACTTGTTTGTCGCCGCCAGTTGTGGATAACATCTTCTTATCCATGCCGTTGCATTATAAGTACATATTATCGAAATGTCATGGCCCAAACGGTCGATTCTGCCCTTTCCTAGTCGTGTCCAAAGAGCAAATTATTGAAAAATTACAAATAAAGCACACGATAAACCTACAAACCATTTAATTATATGCGATTTATTAACGTTTTACATCTGCCTCCACTAGGATCTTTACTGCAAGTATGGATTAACCTAACACTGTTGAACCCTAGGTGCCTTTACTACCGCTTTTAACAAATCACATAAAGCTATTGTAGCAAACAATTGCATCATTGAAGGGTACCTTAACTATTCGTTGTTAATTAGTTTAAATGTTTTCGCCAACTTAAATTTTAGGCAAAAAAACTAGAGATGCAAAATCTATCTGTTTTTCAAAACCAATTTGAAAGGCAAGATATGTTCAGAGTTTTTTTTGAAAACAGTTTTTGTATAACAGAAAAACGAAAATAGATAAAGATTGGTGGATTTTTTCAATTAGGTATGTAATGATTGGGGACAATGTTTTATACCAGCACGAAATTTAAGTTTGGGAGCAGTCCAACAACAAAAACCGAAAAAATCAACCTTATCAGGTAGGATCGAGTCGACAAACGACATATGCTTCAGTGACAAGCGGGTCTCGATCGCGCACACAGAACCTGTTGCGCCTAGCTGGCACCGTGTGTCGATACGCATGAATTTTGTTGTTTTAACTTATTTTTATGTGAGGCAATTGCACTTGTTGCGACGTCTGCTTGCACGTGTCGGTGCCTCGAAGCGAGATCTTAAACGTGTAAATGACGCCTGTTGCCAAAAAAAAAACTCTTATCTCAATGAGTGTGTTGATATCTTAGGCAGTGGCGTACGCAGGGGGGTGTTTGGGGTTAAACCCCCCTTGGGGAAATTTTTATATGCGAAATACTACTATACTAAAATTTTTGTTCGAAAAGCCCCCTCTGAAAAAATCCTGCGTACTTCTACCCAGTCTTAGGTATATATCGCGGTGACACGTCTATTTAACACATATACAATTTCACTCAACTCACAAATTCATCACAACACAAAATTTACACAAGCAATTTCAACACATGCATATTCAACACAATACAATTTCCTCATAAAACAATTTTATCACATTAAAATTAAACACATGTCAATTCAACACGTCAAAAAAAACAACGATTTCCAACACAGTTCAATCTTAACATTCGTCAATTTAGGACAAGAACAAATTCATCAGTGATGAATATTGATATTTTGATGAATCATCACAATACATTTTTAACAAAATAATTTATCACAATTCAAACGGTTCGAAATCAGTTTAGTCTTAGATGTCAATGTGACACGCCACGGACCAACACAGCGTTAAAGGCTGGCACAACGTCTTCAATGGAAAAATTCAAGTCTATCATCCAACAATTGAATTCATTGAGACGCTTAAAAAGGAACAAACATTAGTAAATGCATTTCTAGACCAGTATTCAGTAGACCTTGATATAGCAAAAAACAATCGAAAGAAATATTGTCACCATGAAAGGCTGAAAGATGTTGTGTGTAGTTTTAAGCCCAATTCCGATATAATTAATTACTTAAAATGCATTGCAAAAGGTTAAAACTTCAAATGTAATTTATATAATTTACACGGATGCATTTGTCTTGTGATTTTTGTTGATTTTTAAGAATACGTAAGATTGCGCTGCGAACAAAATTTTTTTCAAAAATCAGCGCGATTTTGAAAAAAATTTCAACCTTCATTCCCTTAGACAAACCGCTGCATACATTAATTTTCCGCAGCAACAATGTAAAGGCTGGCATAAAGCCTTCAGTGAAAAAACTCAAGTCATTTATTCATCAATTGAAAAATTCATTGAGTCGGTCAAAAGGAACAAACATGGGTAGAAAAGCCCAATTGCTATATTATCAATTACTTAACATGCATTGCAAAAATACTAAAATATACTACACTACCTTACAGCCAACAAACCCAATTCCTACTACACCTATTTTATTTGTAGTGTATAGAAAAACAGATTTTTTTATTTTTTTCGGTGCTAATAAAAAATATTTTAATAGATTTTCGAGCTCAGCATTCCAAACTATACTAAAAAACAATTTTTAGTAGAAATGGGTCATTTAATTTATTAATTTTTCTAAACTAGTCATATTAAAAATTTAGGGCTACACAAGCAGAATATTGCGTTAACATTGAGAAAAACCACCAAATTTAAGAAATAAACTCACTCTTATTGCGTCATTCCTATACTTTCCTCGTAGTTTTCCTGATTTTACGATTGATGAGTATTAAATTTGAAATTTTATGATAAAATTCCAAAATTACGTGTCAAGGAATTAAGGGTCCACGATAAAAATTAGCGGATTGTAGTAAACACTTCCACTTTTATTCTCGCCAATAGCTTAAAATTTTATCATCAAATTCCGTCGTAGAATCATAGGATCACTGTAAATCAATTTCTTCGTGCTTAAGTTGTTGTGTGTTGAATTGACGAATAATAAATTGGCTTTGGCTAAAACTGCAACTCTGTGTTGAATTTTGTGTTGTATTTTTTTGAACTGACGGCATGTTGAATTGCTAGTGTTGAAATTGTTTTGTGTTGAAATGACGTGTGATTAATTGACGTGTTAAAATTGTTTTGTGTTAAATAGATATGGAACCATATATCGCCGTTCAGTATAGGCATAATCATACACTCAGAAAAAAACCAAACCGATCGTTCTTGATGTCAAAAGTATGGTAAGCCGTACAAGTCGAAATACTGAAATCAAGCATGAATTTTTGAGATTGAAATTTATGGTTTTAAATTAAATCGAATTTGCTGAATCCAGTTTTGCCTGCAACGCGCCAACCAAATTATTGATGTTCGAATCCTCTATAATCTGCACTTTGCTTATCATAAAATATTTTAAAAAGTTGATTTTAAATTCAACAACAACGTTTGGCATCTAAAGTTAACTTCTATGAAAAAGTAAAAAATGAAAATGGGGAAATTTAAATTTAAATATTTACGAACGCTTTAAACCCTAAAATTTCAAATTTTGACCTTTCATTACGGTAACTATTTGTAGCCCAATTCATAAAATTTTAATTTTGATATTTGACAAATATGACTTGGAAATTGATGATCAGTACTGATTGAATGTTATTGTACATTTGCTTGACAATTATGTGAGCCAGCTAGTCCGTAGTCTTTTAAACTTTCCTATACACATTTTGTGTATCAATCTAGTTGTCCAGACATAAATTTTAATTCATTTTTTCGGGATTAGCCGGCTGTAACTTTGTCCATCCGGGTTATTTAATTGCAACAAAATTTGTGAAATTAGAAGAGCCTTCAGGCTACATGCTAAAGTGGTTTTAATTAAGATCCAATGGCTTGTACACGACGATTAAGTTTGAAAAATTTGGCGTAATTTAATGAAAATTTCTCTTTAAAGGCCAATTTAGACGCTTTTGGGTTTGCTGATGCTGCTCCCATGATTTTTTTAGGCGGCATTAATATGTATACTGTCGCATAGAACTTATAAATACAGATATTTTTGCTCGGTGTAACCTCCATAATTTTTTAAAAGCCAAAAAAACTGCACAATGGATTTTGCGCGACATCTTGAAAACAAGAGCTGATGGAGAAAAACTGGAACCAGTTCTGGAATCAGTTCACAAAACTGGATCAGAATTTGGTATCGAGAAGGCAGGACCGAAATGGCTGTTGGCCTGTGTTATTTTTATACACTTGAAAAGTGTATTATAATTTTGCCCAGAAGTTTGCAACGCATAGAAGGAATCATCTCCGACCACATATAAAGTATATATATTCTTAATCAGCATGACGAGTTGAGTCGATTAAGCTTTGTCCGTCCGTCTGTCTGTTTCTACGCGAACTAGTCCCTCAGTTTTGGAGCTATCGAGCTGAAACTTTGCACAGAGTCTTCTTTTTACTGCACGCTGCTAATATGTCGGAACCGACCGGATCGGATAACTACTTCTTGTAGCTGCCATACAAATGTTCGTTCGAAAAATGGGTTTTAGTGAGAAAAACTGGTTTGTTCTCAATATTATCGCTCTCAAACACGGTCATGGGTAATATGTCATGTTTTTCAGCGGATTTGCGAAGGTTGGTCGAAGTCGCTAACCGTTGCGACAAGCTGTTTCAAGTGTATCAAAACTTCGGTGAAGTTAGCTTTGCTTTTCTCGTTAAACAACGCTTTTACACATCCCCTTTCATTGGCTTCTCATTTTCAATGATTACGACCGCGGCGCCATAAACAGAGCTGCGATTTTCAAAGCAGTCGTCACTCTTGCTGCTTTGTAGAGCGAGAATTCTTTCAAATTTTTGCTCGCGTTCTGCTAATAGCTTCCCGCACTTCCCCCGCCCACAAGTTCGAAGTGGAGTTCAATTGTCTTCTCGTATTCGAGCAGTTTTCGTTTTCAGTCTCTCTAATTCATGCTAGATTTCTCTGGATGTATTTTTGTGGTTATGTTTAGTTATTTGTGGTCTTGAAAAGCATTTTCTTAAGTATTTAGCGGATTTATTACCATGGTCCGGGGAGATCCCTTAGCTGTGAATTGAGTTTATACATAGTGCGACGCCCCAGGAGGTCGCAATATTAGTTTATGTAATCATAGCACATTATCTGAAGCCACTGAAGTCACACACTCTCACTATTACTGTTAATATAATTATTATAATTCCCCTGGAACGACTATGTAACATGAAGCCACATTTATAATTTAGTTAGATTTAGTTAAATAAAATATTCAAACACGCGCGCACACTTAAACCGCGCGCCATCTATCGATCGCCAACAGCTGTCGATAGGCAGCCAGCTGATCACACGCACCATCGTTATCGATATCGCGCACGCTGCCACGATCAGCTGCGAGCGCAGCCACGGGGCGACGCCAGCCGCCTATAAAAGCAGAGGCTCAGCGTGCTGGCAGGCACTTAGTCCGCGGCTTCGGCCGAGTCAACACCTTGGAGTAGCAGATCAACAAGTAAGTACCAACTACCTCAACCAAAGGGATCACTAGTGCGGTTTCCGAATCGGCTTTGGTCGGCTCCGGGTGTGCGGTTTCCGAATCGGCATCTGTGTCTGGACGGGATTCCCGGTTGAATAGCACCGTCGCTGGCCCGTCCAACTCCCACCCTGCTGTTTTCGACTCAGCGGTGGGGAGCCACAGGGTGTGCGGTTTCCGAATCGGCTCCCTGGCTGTGTCCAACACGATTGACGCACTGCATCCGGTAGGGTACAGCCCCGACACACGCGGGTAGGCGCGTTCCAACAAAGCGAGGCTTGGAACGACCCCCGGTCACTGGGGTGGCGTCCACGGCACGAATCTAGACGGAACTGATCGGCCCCCGGCCCGATCTTTCAAGAGCGACGCACTGCATCCGGCGGGATACAGCCACGGCACACGCGGGTAGGCGCGTTCCAACGAAACGAGGCTTGGAACGACTCCCGGTCACTGGGGTGGCTCCCACGGTCAATGCTCGAGACGAACCGGCCCCCGGCCCGGTCCTCCAAGAGCGACGCACTGCACCCGTCAGAGAAGAACCACGGCACACGAACACTCCAGCTCAGGGACCAAGTACACCCTCTGAGATAAACTTTAATAAATAAGCCAAGAATAACGAACAACACGCCTTCTATTCATTTGGGCGGGTGAACGATTCCGGCAAACGAGAGAACCAAGTGTCCCCAAAAAAAAATTTATGAATTAACCCCCCACGAACTACGCCCGTGCCACGAAAAGAGGTCGTTACAATAGATGCATGATTTTCCACTTGGTTGAAGAAGAGTTTGTTTGGCATGGTTAAAATTTTTGATTCTCTTTGGTATTTTTTAGCGATTAAAAGATTTTTCAGTTGCGGAAAGTGCTCGCATTTTAGTTAATTAACGCGTTAATTCACATCGACCTGTTCACGGAGTCGGAACTATATATTTAGGCCCATGATGATTAGTACAAACAACAAAGAAATATGTAAGAAATGTATAAAGGTAAATTAATTTTTTCTAAATATTTTCCCTACCCCACCACTTCCTCTCTCTCCCTCTTACCCAGGAATCAAAATCCCTCATAAAGCTATCCCCCAATTGTCGGTACATGTGCGCAGCATTATTCAAAAAATGTAAAGCGGAAACATTTAGGTATTGAGCGGCACTAAAAATTGCCGTAAAATGTTCGGGCGGGCGTGTTTTAAATTAATTCCAGTGCCAGTTGCTTCCCAATGCAACACTTTCTCGTTAAGCACTTGGCTCACATAAAACGGTAAATGCTGTTTAAGCCCAGTTTATGGCGCTGCTGGCACTGTGTTGGGGTCTACCTCAGTCTGTTTACCATAATTACCTGTTTATAATTAATTAAAATGCAATAAGCGTAAATTTGATAAAAGTGGCACGCACATGCTTACTTTGCAGCGTTAATTTCGCGGGTGTTGTTATTGTTCAATTTTTTTTTTCTGGTGTGTCAGCAATTTTTCAGCCGGCACTGTACACGGTCAGATGAAATTTAATTGATAAACTAAATTACAATCGAATAGATAAAGCGTAATAATGCGTTGCAGGAATTAAATCATAAATTATTCAAGGGGCCAGCACAAAAGTAGGCAGCACTTTTTTTGCCCACATGCTGCAATTTTCAGCCTGAATGGGGAAAACTAATTTGTAATTGGAGTGGGACAGAGAGAGACAGGAGAGAGCGGTAACCGCGTAAAATTGCAGCATAAACACATTGGTGGGTTTTTAAGCCCCTTTCCCCCTGACTTACACTTACATTGAGCATGAATAACTAACGGAAATGCAATACGAGTTGCGGTCACGTTTGCTGAATGCTACCTCCTTCCTCCTGCCACGGTTTCAGCCAATGATTCATGGTGAATGAGTGTATCTGCGGAATGCATCTGTATGTGTGTGATTGGGGTTCCGTGTGCACTTTAATTGCGGCGACATTTTGATTTATGACCAACTGAAAGTTGAATGACGCAGCCAAGCAGGAGCCTAACTATGGGGAAAAGGAGGCAACTGAAGAGTAATGGTCCCAGGAAAAGTGTTAGCTAATTAGCAATTGCATTTTGCTTTGACGCCAGGAGAGGGGAAAACAATTAAGCAAAATAATTATTAGCATATTTGAGCACATACATTTTTCAAATATTAAGAAGTGTGCCCGTTTTTGGATTAGTGTGTAAGTGTGGCCATTCGGCTTGTTCGATACACTAATTATCGATAAATTGTTTTCATTGCTGTGTTTTAACTTGCTGAGGGCAATACTAATTCCGTCCCGATCCCGACGCCCGATCACGTACTTTTTTCGGGTCCTTCGTTAATCCCACGGGATTTCCATTCCCGCGCCCAGACTAAATTAAATTAAAGTCTGAAACTGCAGCAAACAAGTTATCCGTCGGCCTGTTAGTTTGTTTTCTGAGTGAGTGTGTGCCTAACATTTCGCTGCGCATAAATTTCAATTAACATAAATTTTTGTGCCAACGGAAAAGTTGGCCAACTCAAATTCCAGGTCCTTGCATTTTCAAACTATTGTTTGCTCGCCAAAGTTTAGTTTATTCTTTTTTTTTCTGTGTGTGTGTGTGTCTGAAATGCACTTGACTTATTGAGCTTAAAGCGAGAGGTAGACAGACAGAGTAAGAAACAAAGAATTTAAGCCATTTAGATTTCACATGCCTGGCAAATGGTCAGAGGCTAAGCAAATTGCTGAAAGGCGCTTATGCAAAACGATAAAATGGCAAGACAACATAAAAAGCCAAGCAGCTAGCACAAATCTAACCCCAAGGCAATAAAACCAATTCCAAATTGTTATTTTAAACGAACAAAAGCGGAAAAAGGGTTAAGGTAACACAAACAGCAGCATAAAAAATCAAATATCGACTCAAATGAAACGGACCATTCCGAGGACAATGTAAAAGTTTTGGTCCCTCACAGGTAACGAAATGCGTTTTACTGCCTACATTCTGATGGAATCAGCACAAGATATGTGACCATATACGGCCCCTTCTGTTTAGTTGCAAATCTTTAGAAGCTAATAAAATTGGCCCAAACATAATGAGACGCACACACAAATAGGAAAAGGATACGCCAAGCAGTATGCAAAGGAAGCAGCAAGAAAAAAATCTCGATAAAATGTAAATTGAGCGTGAAACATTTGCGGTGTCCCTGGGTTGGGCGAGAATATAACAGCAGGTGTAAAGTTTCCTTAAAATATGTAAATTGTGGCCTGGCAAATTAAAACTAACCAAAGGGAATGGTGAACCTTAGGCCAAAGCCTGAAGGCAGCTAAAAATTGAACTAAATTAATTTAAATTTTAAATGACAACAAATAGTTAAATGTGCTTACGGGTACAGGTCTCATTTTTTAAAGGCTTACAAAAATTTAATTACACAAAAACTGTAAGTGATATGACCAATAGTTTTATTATATTCGATAGGCAGTTGACACAAAAAGTGTAAAACATAGGCCTGTGGCTGCAAAAATTTTTGAGAACGGATTATCTGAATGTGAAAACGAAGACGGGGTTTTGTTCAGAACTGAAGTAATTCTGGAGTGAACTTGGATAATTTGGATCGGTCCAAAAATAGAGGAGTGACCGTAGCTGTTACCGTAACCGCTGTAGCTGTATCGTAACCGTAGCCGTAACGGTAACCGTAACCGTAACCGTAACCGTAACCGTAACCGTAACCGTAACCGTAACCGTAACCGTAACCGTAACCGTAGCCGTAACCCTAAAGAGAAAAAAGGAAAGCACTAAAATTCATTTACATTAATCGCGACTATTCACTCTCATCGCTAATGAACGTGCCCATCAATAGCAAAACACAACAGCACATACATCGGAAGAATTTCAATGGGCTTTAAGACTCTTAGTTCTCTGCCTGGGCTTGCTGACTTTTCAATTTGATTTTAAAAAAGCCTCTTCATCTTCGAAACATAAAAAGTAAGAGTGTTGCGGTCGAGTGCCCCGACAGCAGAATACCCTGTTCCAAGTAATGTGGTTCCTATAGCTTTGAACTCTTTTTATTTTAAAATTTATGTGAATAAATGGGGAGGAGCATTTGCATATCTTCGGTGTAATTGCTCAGAACTTATAGAGGTATACAGAATAGACAGCTATTGGGCCTTACTGAATTTATATTAAGTCACTAGGTTCAAGCTTAAAAATTGTAGTATTTCTCGGTTAGAAGAAGGAGGAGGAGGAATTTGCCAAATCTGGAGCAAACTTGATCTGGGTACAGTATACATCTACATACACGCAAAAATTTGTGGCTCCACCTCTTATAGTCTCTGAGATCAACGCGTTCATACAGAGAGAGAGACATTTTTTTGCTGCTAAAAGATGGAGGAGGTGGAATTTTCCAAATCTCAAACCAACTCGATGTGGGTACAGTATACACCTACGTACATGCGAAAAATTGTGGCTCTATCTGTTACAGTCTCTGAGATCGACGCGTTCATACAGACAGACAGACAGAGGGACAGACGGACAGACAGACAGACGGACAGACGGACATGGCTAAATCGACTCGGCTGTTGTTGCTGATCAAGAATATATATACTTTATGGGGTCGAGGTGCTTCCTTCTGGCTGTTACATACATTTGCACAACTTCATGATCCCCTTTTTTCCTTTTCAGGGTATAACAATACTTATATTGAATGGCGCAACAAAAACAAATCTGTCATATTTTCATACAAAAGAAGTTGCCTTGTTATAAAGAATTTCCGAGAAGCATGCAAAAAAATGTGGTGTTTTCCAGCCAACATTTTATGGAGTGTTCTAATTACATTCGAGTCTATTTCGAGTCTTCTGTCTGTTTAAGATAGTCATGAAAGCGCTTAACTGCTGATTATAAATTATACTTTTTTTGGAAGAAAGCCTCGACTAGCCTCACCTCTTCTTGAGGAGTCGTTTATAACAGCCGTTTTTCTGTACAGTTTCGATTCAAATGCGATTGCTCTACATTTTATTATTGTACTTTCAATGAATCACATTCATCAGTTATTTTCGAGTTTTCTTTACATCGCACATGATATTAATCTAAATTTAATATTCAAAAAGGTACGAAATATTAAAATCAAGAAGATTCTTTTTAAAATGATCTTCCAATTGTTAGGTGAGGTAATTATAATGGATCTTTATTTTATAATCACATACATAATCACTTATATGGCTTCCTCAGAAGCACATTTTCAAAAAAGTCATCGTCATTTCTAAAAATGCAGATTCCTGTCCTCATTGTGTTGCTTCTGCATTTGCATTTTAACAATTTATAAAATGGCTGGCAACAAGGTAACACATGAAACAAAAATATTTGATTTTAATTAATTGTGCTGATAGAAGCATAAACTCTATTGTTTCTTTGCTCAGACTAGAAGTCTTCTGGTCTCTTGAGTCCAATTGCAACTACATTGGAAGTCTCTATTATATGCATTTCATTGTGTTATCATTGATACCCTCTCCATAAAAAAGGTAATAAGTCTGATGTTGAGAATTATAGAGGTAATTCAAAGTTGTCCGCAATTCCGAAAGCTTTTGAGAGAATTATGACATCTCATTTGCAGCATTTATGCTGTTCCATTATTTCAACCTATCAACACGGCTTTGTGAAGCGTCGATCCACTACAACTAACTTATTAGAGCTTACATCATTAGTGATCAAAGGATTCTTATGTAATATGCAAACTGATGTGATTTATACTGATTTTAGTAAGGCTTTTGATTCTGTCAATCACTGCTTGCTGCTTCACAAACTGAGTTTAATTGGTTTTTCAACTAAACTTCTCTCTGATTACCTTAGTTCTAGAACACAAAAAGTTGTTTTCTGTAATTCATATTCCAAACCAATCCAGGTTACCTCTGGTGTACCCCAAGGTAGTTACTTGGGTCCATTGCTTTTTATACTCTTCATATATGATCTTCCGTCACTCTCGTGTGCTTATGTACGCCGATGATGTAAAAATTACATTTACATATAATGATTTGGTTTCCCGCTTTAATTTGCAAGCTGACTTGATGCATTTGAAAAGATAATCTTTTAAACCTGAACAGTTCCAAGTGTAAGGTTATGACATTTTACAGAAGCTCACCACAATTCTTTTCTTACATGATTATGAATGTCCCACTAGAGTGTTTGAATGATACAGTCAATGAGGTAAATGATATTGGTGTAATCCTTGATCACCGACTTAAATTTGACTCTCTTATAACGGCTACTGTTTGTAAGGCCAGGAGTATTCTTGGGTTTATTAAGCGCTGGTCGAAAGAATTTGATGATCCATATACAACGAAAATTTTGTACATTTCTCTTGTCCGTCCTATACTCGAGTGCGGAACCTGTGTGTGGTCTCCGCAATATCCGACCCATCCGGGGGTGCCACAGAAACCTCTTCCAACCAAATTCCAACCGTATTCCAATTCTTAGGTGCCACGGAAATTTCTCTTGGTTGGTTTCAAACCTCCTATAATTTGTTGAGAGATTTAGCAAACCTCTTTTCTTACTAGCTCCACCTGTCGGTGGAGGCGCCATCTACTTGACAGGTAGCGAATTAAGGGCTGCCAGATATGCCTCATGTTTGGCGCCAACAAATTTGAAATATTTTTTTCACTTATTTATGAAGAATATGACTTAAATTTTAAATATAAAAATTTAAACCCTGTGCGCGGAAAAATCCGTATGTGCCAAAAACTAAATTTTGTTATTTTTCGATGCGATGGCTGGCAACATTACCACCAATCTTCAGTGTGCAACATTTATCAATTTATTTAACTAAACTCATAACTATTTTTGAATCAACTGATCCTTTTCCTAATAACTGATTTTTGGCCCATACGATGTTTTTGCCCACAACAATTTTTTAAAACATAATAAAAATAGTCAAATTGTACATATAAAAAATATACAGGCCTGTTCTCAATTTCACTTCGGTTTTCGTATAAACGTTCGTACGTTGAACTCTATATTAATAAAGTTATATGGAAGGTGACACTCATATCTCCGGTTACTAGATCCGGTTTAAATAAAAGTGGAATTGTTCATTCAGTTGAAACCGACAGCTCAATGTCAAGTGGATTCAATTCGTTGAAAAAGGAAGCCTTGATCTGTAGCCACAGATTTCCTTTACACCTTTTATTTAAATCTGTAACAGTATACTGGTAAATTCAAACATTTATACGAAAACCGAAGTGGAATTGAGAACAGACCGATAATATTCACAATTTTTATTTCTTATGTACTTATATAACTTAAAATGAAGAAAATTTTAAATTTAACAAAGTCTTATATTAACAAAGTAAATAAATAGATTAGTCTTCTTCGTCACTCTCAACCAAAAGACTTTTAAATTTAACGAATGTTGCAGATTTAAGTATTCATCATGATATTTTGGTGCATTACTATATTTTAGACAAAGGTTTTGTAAATCAAGATATTTGTTGGTCGTAATACATAAGGTTTAGATTGGTAATAGTCTTTTCTGAGAACTATCGAAATAACCATATTGTAGTTCAATTACCTGAATTTTTCTGAAATTTAGCGATTGCAGCCAATTTATGTTCAATTTAATTTCACTGAAAGTAATTAATTCGCAAATGACTTTCAGTTTGGAAAATCGGTATGCCATGTTTGTTTTTTTTTTGTTTTTATTTTCTTCAAAAATGCACTTGCTATCATCCTTGTCTTTGATGTGCATCTAAACTTCATTTGATTTCATGCTATATTTTTGTCTTCTTCATCAAGAAAATTAATATTTTCGCACTTAGTGCCCTTATCTTTTGTAAGAAAGCCAATATTACAATCTTTTTTAAAAATCCGTCTAAATACACAAATCAGAAACAATTGAGCTGCTGGGTTTTCATCTTTCATGAATTGAGCATAGCACTATAAAAAGGTTCTGAATGTTTATGAATTCCTGCGACAAATAAACTTTAGTGCTTTTGGATCTGCAATATAGTGATATGGTACTGGAAGTTTCTCGAAGTATGATTTAAGAGTTATATTCTCTGTTTATGCGTTTTATTTGGTTTAGGATCAACTAAAGCCCACACAGAAATTGAAAACAGGAAAACAAGGTAAGAAGGATGAAATAAATTTGAAAGGTTCCATCTGAGAAAGGTGTTACTCACAGCGTAAGGGTGTAAAAGCGTGCTCTCCTCATTCACCCCATTGCCATCAACACTGCCAATTTAGCTATTTTCCCTCCAGACTGTTGTATATCAGTATTGTGTGGCACAGCCATACGATATATTCGATTCCGATTTTGTTGTATCCCGAAGTGACTATCGGTATAGTTGGTGAGAACTATTTGGCATCAAAATATATTTCGTAAAAATACTACGATGTTTTCGCGCACTTTTCTATATTCATCCGATTTTGATCAAACTCTCTAAAATAGTGTTGAGACCGATAATATTTATAACTGCAACGTATAAACACGCTATCATTGAAAACAAAAAAGTTTTTCTCACTAGAACTACTTTTTCAACCGATCGTTCCTATGGCAGCTATATGCTATAGACATCCAATCAGGCCAGTTCCGACAAATGTGCAGCGTATTTGTACCAAAAGACTTCGTGCAAAGTTTGGTTACGATAGCTTTAAAACTGACGGAGGAGATAGCATAGAAACAGACGGACAGACGGACGGACGGACAGACGGACATGGCTATATCAACTCAGCTCGTCATGCTGATCAAGAATATATATATACTTTATATGGTCGGAGATGTTTCCTTCTGTGCGTTACAAACATCCGGACAATTTTAATATACCCTCTCCAAGGGTATAAAAAAAGGTAAATTTTTGGGCGAGAGATTCAGCCCTGTAATTACAGATGGAACTTCAACTGGAACAACTGGTGTTCTAACTACATTTTCTAATAAGAAAATGAAATCTCTCGAAGTTCTGTGGCACCGACGATTTTTTCGAGAGATTTACAAACCAACCGTCGGCAAAATCTCTAGAGATTTCTGTGGCACCCCCGATCAAGAAAGAATTGAATCTGTGCAAAAGCAGTTTTTATTGTTTGCTCTTCGTGACTTAAACTGGAATCCTGAGGTCCGTTTAACATCATACTCTAGTAGGCTACTTTTGATTAACGTTCCCTCCCTCATTAACCGTAGAGTTATGCTTGGTGTAATATTTGTACATAGATTGATTAATGGTGAAATCGACTCATCTGAGTTGGTTGGCCAAATTAACCTCAACGTTCCTATTAGACCGACTCGCAATTTTATACCCCTATCAGTAATTCGCTGTACCACTAACTATGGTAAGTTATTAGGAAGTATAAGTTAATTTCAATTTAGTCAACTAGCCAAAAAATGTTCGATTATCGAGTACAAACTTTCAAAAATCGAATGGTTAACGAGTAATGCGACTAAATTTTCTCAAAATGCACTTTTTTGGCATCTCTAGTGCCCATACAAGTTTGTTTGGGAGAAAATGTACATTTCACCCAAAATGCAAAAATGCAAAATGCAGTTCTAGTGAGGACATTAGGTCGGACCTCAAACGACAAAATAAAAAGTAGGTCTCAGCATTACCAAAGCAAATACTTTTGGTATAATTAACACTTGTGAAAATAACCAGCGACAACATCATCAGTCTAGAAATCCAACGAAGGATCACTCTTGCAAACCGATGCTACTACGGGCTAAGTATGGAGCTCAAGAGCAGAGACCTTAAGCGAAGAACAAAATTAGCCCTATACAAGTCGCTCATCATCTCAGTCCTGCAATACGGCGCAGAAGCATGGACAATGACAGCAGCGTATGAAGCGGCGATTGGCGTGTTTGAACAAAAGATTCTTCGGAGGATTTATGGACTAAAAGTTGGCGATGATTTCCGCATTGGAAATAATGACGAACTGTATGAACTCTATGGGGACACCTATCTGGTTAAGCGCATAAAGAAACAGCGGCTGCGCTGGTTAGAACATGTCACCAGGATGGACGAAGAAGCTCCAGTAAGGAAAGCTTATTATTCGAAGGCGGCTGACTACAGAGGAAGAGGCAAGCAGGGGAGACCTCGACTAAGATGGGATGACCAGGTTCGGACAGACATTGCCAAGCTTGGTGTGACCAACTGGTCCCAGCTCGCACGGAGCAGAAGCGACTGGAGAGCATTACTTGCAGAGGCCCAGACCGTCGAACGGTTGTAATGGCCAATTAAGAAGAAGAAGAGAAGAAGAAAATCTGAGAAATTTATTTGGATTTTAAAAGGGCTCGGCAGAGCCTTACAGTTTTGAAAAATAAATTTTGAAATTAAATTTGAATACTTTTTAAATAAAATCAACGAAATGAAACAAATATATGAGGGGTAACACTGCGGATGAGTTATTAACAAAAACTTTAGAGCCTAAACGCGTTAGTTAAAACTCGACTTTTTTCAATGACTGTTCGTTTGTAATAGCCTATTTCCACTGAACAAATGAAGCTTCATTTCATGAAATGAAGAAAATGATATCATTTCTTCCATACGAATTGTCCCTTCATTTTGCCTTTCATTTCTATCATTTCTCGAAAATGATGACAATTGCACCGAAAAAAAAGTAAAAAGTTTCACTTCTTCACTTCTTTACTTCTTCCCTTCTTCACTTCTTCACTTCTTCACTTCTTGACCTCTTTTTCTTACTCTTTGAAGCGAAAATATATAGAAAAAATACTTTAATAAATATTGGGACTTTTGTAGCTCTTTAGAATGGCATCACTTTGTATCTTCAACTCGCAGCTCTCATCTTCGATTAACCGAGAACTAGAAAAGAAAGATGAACAAAAATCAAACGGTTAAACAATTCTCAACTCCCAACTTTTGAGTTTGCCATGACAACTTGAACATATTTTCGCTAAATTGTTTGCTGCATTTTGTTTGACTTTTTGACAGTTCAATTGCGCGTATCAAAAAATCAACCAATTTAATTTTTTCCACCATTTGACTTCACATTAAAGCTTGTCCAGCTTAAAAGGGCCTCCGGCCAACTGCTGTGGCATTTGCACATCACGTAACTGCAATGACATGAAATCATTTCCATTTTCATGTCTAAAATGCCTTTTAATGGGAGGTGGTGCTGGGGGGGGGGGAGGAAGGACCATGCAGGCCAGCAAAATGTTTTGCAGAATCTATATAATTTATGTGTCACAAGGCGCAATGCCCAAATTATGTGCCAGAGCAACCATAGAGATGGAAGAAAGCAATTGGCAGGCAGCATTTTATATGAGTAATTTGATTTTGCCACGCATTTTTATTGCAATAGAACAACAAGAATTATGATTGTGTCCATTCGTGGGGCAAGTCTGTTGCTGTTATTGCTGCTGGTTTGCTTTTTGTTGTTTTTGTGAGCAGACTCTGGACAGCACATACAAACATATGTGTGTGTACATACTTATAGCCAAGGGCAGTTGCGGACTAAGGTTATTATTAAGTTAAATTTTTTAAGTAAAGGATAATATAAAATATTTTTAAATCCTTTCCAACTAGATGGTCTTTTTGTTCGGACCAAGATTAAGTCAATTTTCAAAATACTTCTTTATTACCCCGAACCGCTCCTGGACACGCATAAAAAGCGAGTAGAGCCAACTCTATATGGACAAAAAAACAAGAAAAACAATACATAAACAAAAGGCAATGCAATTACGTGACAGTGACAAGGACACAATGACAATGGGAATTGGACTGCTTCGCAGCCAGCACGTATTTTACCAATGGGGTGTGGCCAATGGACACTGGCAGACACTTTTATTGCAAATCATTTCAAATGCTGCAAATGATAACAAAACAAAAACAAAGAACGAACCACGGCACAATAAAGGCAAGGGCAAACGACATGACATTGTATTGAACTGGCACTGCCATCGGGATGTTCAGTGTCCTGTGTCCTGTTGCATGGAAATCGATTCAAGGTGCAGTCAACGTGTTGTCATTGTCTGTCGTTCAGGTAATGGATAAGCAAGTATTGCGAAAAGAAAGGATGGAGTTGATTATGTGAATGTAATTTAATGAAGTAGTTGCCAAAGATTTCCTGGGAATTGCTGACCAAACAGAATATTTCAATATTTTCTTTAGCAATAAAAATAAATGAAAACTGATGAAAAAACTGTTGTTTGTCAGCCCATAAAACATAAAAAAATATATTGTAAATTGTGGACATTTTAAGGGTCATTGTTGCCAGAAAATTTTTATAAATTGTATTTAGTCTTCAAATTGGATTCAAAGTTTATCGCTCATACGTACTGTTGCCTTTGGCTACATTGTTTAATTTTTAAGTAGTTGGCGTAGACTCGGTTTGAAGTCATTACATTTGACAAAAAGGTACCATGACCATTGAAAAAATTGTTTTTAATATAACCAAGACAATATGTAAATAATATTTATCAAATAAATATTTATGCGAAATCGTATATTACTGCAAAATTTCTACTATTCTGCGCTGTTCACTTCCAGATGAAAGCAAGTTTTGGCCGTACACTAAGAAGCTAACAGGATATCTTTGAAGTGAGGCCCAACACGAACTGAACTGAAGTGCTGCGCATCACGGTTGCGGCCGTGCTGCTTATAAATAGACTATCGTCCATTTAATAATTCTCAAACTTTGAGGATATAAAAATAAGGCAATTTTATTTTAAAAATTGGAAATAAAAAATTGATTTTGAATATCTTCTACCAGGCGCTATCTAATACAGGGTATTTTAGAAATTGAAATATATCTGTGATCTATGTTTCAATACCTTTCCATTGATACATCACATGTCCTTAAAAGATCAATATTAAGGATACCAAAAATTTAATCAATTCAGTTCCGCTTTTTTTACATATCCCGCTCACTTACTCAAGTCTGTCATAACTTAAACAAGTAATAAAGTTGGTTAAGACCAACTGTAACATACTCTCTCCATAACCGTATAAGATTACGCTCCCTTATTTCAAGAATGGCCCAACTCAAAAATTCGATTTTTGACTAAATGATGCGGAATATTTGCTGTGTTTTGAACTAATTTGCGCAATATTTTCAAATTGATGTAATCCCAAACTTTCCATGTGAGATGAGAATATGTCGTAATATCATTTGTACGTTAATTTACATATTAATTCAAGAGGCATCATATCTCAGTTGTCCTGCAGTCGTTATTACACATAGATATTTCGGCTTTCAGTTAAAAACATATTTTTTCCTGCTGCTGACTGTGAATATGAAATGGCAAAGCTAATTGCACCTATAGGCTAATTGAAGTCTAATTAATTTAGTTCGAAATCGACTTTCAATATTTCGTTCATTTCATTTCATTTAAGTCCAGACGCACCACAGGGTGGACCCAGTTTCATCTCAAGTATCCTATCCGTCAACAAGTATGGTTGACGTTACTCCTCAAAGCATTCTCTACGAATCTTAAGTCAATTGAAGCGACCTCTGAAATAAGTGAGAATATCTTCAGGTATTGGAGGACAAAAAGTTCATGGATCCTCGGTTATATCAATTGGCGAAGGGGATCATTTCGTGCCCAGCAACCAGGGGGTATTCTGCGCTTACAATTTTGATGTCAGACATTTGAGGTGAATTGTCCCCTGAGTCTCTATAAAAATAGTGTCTTTAATGTAAATAGAGTACGCGAAAACGTATGCTGAAATTTATTGTCATTGTGTTTTTTTACACTCTTGGAGAGGGTATAATAATATTGCGCAAGGTTGGTAACCCCCAAAAGGAACCTTTCCGGACCCCCGCAAGTTTTTAAAATCCTGGACCACATGAACAGGCGAGGTTGTAAAAGAATTGTCCGTTTTTCCGTTTTCCCATCTGTCCGTCCGTCTGTTTCTATGCTATCTCCTCCGTCAGTTTTAAAGCTATCTCAACCAAACTTTGCACGAAGTCTTTTGGTATAAATACGCTGCACATTTGTCGGAACCGGCCGGATCGGATGACTATAGCATATAGCTGCCATAGGAACGATCGGTTGAAAAAGTAGTTTTAGTGAGAAAAACTTTTTTGTTTTCAATGCTATCGCTCCCAACCCCCGTATTTATAAGTTTTCTATGCTTTCACCTAATTTCAGCAAGTTTTATGCAAATCGGGCAACTATATAGTATAGCTGCCAGACAAAAGATAGGTCTGAAATGAAGTCTTAGTGAGAAAAACTTTTTTGTTTTCAATCCTATCGCTCCCAACCCCCGTATTTATAAGTTTTCTATGCTTTCACATAATTTCAGCAAGTTTTATGCAAGTCAGACTATATAGTATAGCTGCCATACAAAAGATAGGTCTAAAAAAGTCTTAGTGAGAAAACTTTTTGTTTTCAATTCTATCGCTCCCAACCCCCCCGTATTTATAAGTTTTCTATGCTTTCACATAATTTCAGCAAGTTTTATGCAAATCGGGCAACTATAGTATAGCTGCCATACAAAAGATAGGTCTGAAAAAAAGTCTTAGTAAGAAAAACTTTTTTGTTTTCAATGCTATCGCTCCCACGTTGTACAGATCTATTTTATATACTACCACACAATTTTGTCAAGTTTGATTTAAATCGGATGACTATAAATCGGATAAATACCCCCCCCCCCCAAGCATATAAGCTGCCATAGGAACGATCGGTC
>JAEIFU010002949.1:0-35337 GCA_018904235.1 Lordiphosa stackelbergi
GATGCATTTAAAAAATTGTTTTTTTGGAATCGAAACCGAACACAGAATGTTCATTTAAAATAATCGATAAACATTTATTAACTTTTTCAAAATTTTCAGGTTTTACAAACGATATTTGATTGCACGCAAAATGGGATAATGACGCTAAAGTGTTACTGACCACGGAATCATCATAATGCAAATCAAACAGAGCCACTCCGCCCAGATTTTTGGCTCTGACATAGGCTGCTTTATGTTGACGCTGCATCTGGATCATCGTAGCTCACCCAAATGCCCTCGGTAACAGCACCAATTTACCGACGATAAGAGAAAGTTATATCGCTTGCTAGGATCAGTGACGTTGTCAATGGTGAATCATTCCTAAGATACTTGGATTACTTAGTTTGCCACAGATTTCTGGCATAGCTAAGTAAACCGGGTTTTTGCGATTGTGAACCTTCTGGAGCTGCGCCCTCCGTATGTCCCCACCATAGGTATGCCTTCCAGACCCGAATCGGGTGTCAATTTCCAGGCATTGGTATAAGAAGCCACACCCAAACAGGCGGTTTGAGGGGAATCCATTTTGAAGCCAATGCTGCACCTGGAAGTCGGCAATTGTAGTGACTCAGACGATTTTGACCCATCCACCACTATAGGAGTAGTCGGCCTCCTGGGGATTGAGAGCGGGTGTGACAAAGTCCAAGGCAGCCAAATTGAGAAAGTCCACCAAGCCCATTCAAAAGCGGGAATATCAAAATACCCTAAGAATAAGACATTATAAGTTTAACAGGAGCATTCTCCTAAAATGGGTACTACATGGGTCGAGTTCCCATTGGGAAGCACCGTCACAAAGCCTGTCGTTGCGCAACGAGTCCTTCACATCCCTTACAAATGCCGTAAACCGTTCCTTGTGCGAAGAAGCATCTGTATCCACACAAAATTTCCAAATAGCTTCTGATCGACTTCCAGGCAGAACCAATCTCGCCATGAACCTTCCGGGGCTTGTTACGTGGGAAACCGATAGCTAAGTCCAGACCATCAATCCATAGTTCACCACAAGCGAAAAGATGGATTGCACAAACTCCGTTTGACGCACTTTTCGCCCTCCAGCATCCAATATACTTTATTCGGATGCCCACATCGATATCACGATCAACACCCACGCTCAGAAGAATTTTCAGAGCGGGAACTTGCGCTTCAAGGCGGTTACCTCCGAGTACTGATGCTTGTAGATATCCAGAGTCTCAGTGCACACTGGGCCAGCAGCCCGAAATTTTGGCCAAAAGTCCCAATTTTTTGTTTGGGAAACTGGATAAAACGAAGGTCGGCAATGATTTTGAATACATATAACTATTTTATGGCAAAATTTGGAACCTTTTTACAAAACAGTTTTTGAATGGCAGCCGTTCAAAGTTGATTTTTCTTAAAATCTCTGCAAAAAAAAAATAAATAATAGTCAAAGTTAGAAAAGCAACAGCTGCCGCAATTTGATTTCTTATTTTCGACTTTGCATTAGATTGCCATAAAAAATTATCAAGAGGTTTCCATTCGAAAGCATTTACTTAAAAAATGAAAAAAATCTTAAATTTTGGTGCTTTTTTTACATTTGGCAACTTTGTGTTAAGAGTACCCAGAAGTACCCCTCTTAATTTGATTGCAGTATTGCTTATTATTTTCTTTGAATAATGTACTATAGCTGTAGGTATGCGCTTTTGCGCGGTTTTGCTTTGAATTTTTATAATATCGCATTTAAAATTATATTCCCATTTTAAATCAACCATGTTCTGTTATACAGTCAGCCTAGAAGTATGCTTTTTTTCTAAACTTCGGAATATGACACATGCACTCTAAGGTAAAATATTTTTATACAGAGCCAATTTGAATGTGTTAAAATGTGTAGCATACTCTTAGAAGCACTGAAGGTAAATTGTATTATGTTAAAAAAAATTAGATTTTTAATTAATTAAATTTTTATTTTTATTTACTTGTTTTAAGTATTGAATCTTACGAGGAGGTAAAATAGGTGGAAAAATCGGTGAGGGTAGTCAGATTGACTAAAAGTTCTCGACAGGGTGGGCAGTCAAGTTTAAAAACTGCTTGGGTCAATATCTCATAAACCATTGGACATATCAAGATATATTAATTTTTTTTAGTTATCTGGTACTTATATATACTTCTATGCAGGAATTGGGTGAACTCCAATTACAAGTGTTTTTTCTATAATTAAAAAACGAAAAAGTTGAAATATTTTTCGACTTTGATTTAGATTATCTATATCGTATAAATTTTTTTTGTTGCTTTAAAAATTATGTGCGTTAAGTTCAATCTTTTAAGATCATTTCGTCGAAAATTTCAGCTTCCTAGCTAGGCTGGTGTAAAAATGCCAGAGTTTTGGCCAAAAATGAGAATCCTGGCCCACAGTCATGGGTAATATTTTAAAATATTTTTTTTAATAAAAAAATAAATAAAAAGGAACGAAAACCGAAACGTTGGTAATGGTTTCCGGTTTTTTTTTACCATTTGTCCACCATTTTCTTGCAATTTTTGTAGGAGTCATAAAATTTAAGCAGCCCTATGTAAGCTGACATTTGTAAGAAAATTTGCATATTGTAAAGGCACTTAACTTACTATGATTGATTTGTTTTTGCCAGCAAACTAAAATATGTACATATGGCTAAAAGATTACTAAGAAAACGCAGAATCCAAGGAGTACTTCAAAGGAGAAGTTAAAGAGTACCCCAAGGACCTCAACTCGCGACTTAGCAGAACACCATCTACACCAAATTTCCAAATATTCTCTTTAAATCTTATATTAAAACACTTTTACATTATCGATAGGGACTAAAGGCACTGCCAAGTACTCTTAAACCCAATACTTCACACTAGTATGGTAAAATGGTAGCAAAAGGCTAGTTAATAAATGATACGAAATAGAAAAGCTAGAGAAATCCTTTTTGAAAACAATCCTTTTATGTGGCGTATTTTTGGACCCTAGCTATAACGTAACGCTAAGTACTGACAAAAATACTTGTATTGATAATTTACTAAATATTTAAAAAATTTGCTGATCCAATCACACCTTAATGATGGAATGCAGTTCAAATTATGGTTTATATGTATTTTTGCGGGAAAAATAATACATCAATTGTGTCAACCAAATAAGCTACTGGATTCCACTCACACTCGCGGCTTGTGTTCAAACCATAAAAACCTTCTTAACCGCAGGTCATTAAGAATCCTCTCGCCCAAGAATTGTAAGTTTCAAAGTCGTTTTCTTTACCTGTATTTTCTGGGTAAGATATATGCTTAAGTTTTATATAGTTATTTTATAATTATATAGTTATGATTAATAAAAAACGAGAAAAGCCAAGCTAACTTCGTCTTTGCCGAAGTTTTTAAACCCTTGCAAATGTTTTAATACATCAGAGTTTAAGAACGCCAGCATAAAAACAAACAATTTTTCTAAATAAAACCCACTTTTCGACCGATAGTTCCTATGACAGCTATAAGATATAGTCATCCGATTTTGACCAATACTTCCAAATCTGTATAAAAGCGTTTAATATTAATAATCGGTGATGTGAGACACGTTAACATTAAAAACAAAAAAGTTTTTCTCATTAAAACCCACTTTTCGACCGATAGTTCCTATGACAGCTATAAGATATAGTCATCCGATTTTGACCAAAACTTCCAAATCTGTATAAAAGCGTTTAATATTAATAATCGGTGATGTGAGACACGTTAACATTAAAAACAAAAAGTTTTTCTCATTAAAACCCACTTTTCGACCGATAGTTCCTATGACAGCTATAAGATATAGTCATCCGATTTTGACAAAAACTTCCAAATCTATGTGAAAGCGTTTAAGTATTAATAATTGCTGAAGTGGGAGCCGTTAACATTAAAAACAAAAAAGTTTTTTCTCACAAAGACCCACTTTTCAACCGATAGTTCCTATGGCAGCTATAAGATATAGTCATCCGATCCGGTCGGTTCCGACATATTAGCAGTGTGCAGTAAAAAGAAGACTCTGTGCAAAATTTCAGCTCGATAGCTTTAAAACTGAGAGACTAGTTTGCGTAGAAACAGACAGACGAGACGGACAGACGGACAGACAGGACGGACGGACGGACAAAGCTCAATCGACTCAGCTCGTCGTCCTGATCAAGAATATATATAGTTTATAGGGTCGGAAATGAATATTTCTATGCGTTGCAAACTTCTGGGCAAAATTATAATACCCTTTGCAAGGGTATAATAATTTTTTAAATTTATAATTTTTTTGTTTAAAAAAACCGAAATTAAATCAAAACCGATGAACCTTTAACTGAAACATTAATTTGACACACTGTGGCCTGAAACCAGGAAAACAGTAATTGAATCGGGATTAAACCCTGCTTTGTAGGATTCGAATAGCGGACACATACATATCTCTTTAGACTGTCAGGCATATGCTGCTTCAGCTCCGCCCATATGCCCAACAGGATCACACACATCGGTATACAACAATTTCAATGGACCCGGCCCAACTGACTTGGTTCATTTATGTCTTTCAGAGAAACGAGCCCAGAAGCTTTTGCACCTTGCGCTTAACAGTAAATTTGTGAACTCTAAGTAAATGCGTGTGGGCCTCATTTTACTTGAAACAGTTGAACTAATATTGACGCCACTCAAAATCACGTCGCCCTTCTTGTATAACCCTACCAATCAAGTTTTAAAATATTTTTTTTCAAGTTTGACGCAAAATTGTGAACGATTTGTCACAAATATATTTTCCACTGTTTCCCATCTTTCTAGCAATTCCCAGTTACCAGATACTAGAAAAAGCGATACGGCTTTTGTTGCGATTCACAAATAGATCCAATTTTGCAGTTCTTTAAAAGTGCGAAAGTGCTGACCTCCCTCACAAATAGTAGTCGGCAGGGGCAATGTCTGGGCTATGGGTGAGGTTGGACTTTCCATTTCACCGTTTCAAGGTAGGTTTTGACCGGCCACTCAGTTTATACTACACCCAGTGGTCCCCAAATACAGAGCATTACCCTATCACCGTGAATATTTGGCTTTGCAATCTGGCCAAAGGCGACACGTAACATTATTTGCGCTTGGAGCATGTTCCCCGTAAGCTGCATTTCAATTTAATCTCAATTTATATTATTCTTACATCCTAGTGCGACAAGGATAACCCTATATATTATTGCACTAGTCACTAAAGAGAAAACGAACATTGAGGGAAAGCGTATTAACTTAAATTAATCTAAAATAACATTTCCTACATCTGCTTTGAGCAGAAACACGATATTTTCAAACATGTTTTTATATAAATAATTAATTGTTTAACATTAAAAATTTTCCTAGTTGTCCCTAAATGGCTCAGCTCTACTAACTACCTTTAACTGAGAGGGGAATTGGTTCCACAAACGAAAAGTGTGTACGAAGAAATAGGCAGGAGAGTTTATGTCGTGTACTATTGATATTTTTATACCCTACTCCGTGGTAAAAGGGTATACTAAAGTCGGAAATGTATGTAAAGCAGAAGGAATCTTTCCGACCATATAAAGTATATATATTCTTGATCGCATCAACAGCCGAGCAAGCGCCGTCTGTCCGTCTCCACGTCCTCCGCCGTCCGTCTTCGAACACCTAGATCTCAGATGGGAGATGCGTTTGATGTTGGGCAATGCTTCTTTACTACCTGAGTAAGTTTGTTTTAACTTTGGCCACGCTCCCCTCCCCCCCGCAATTTAGAAAAAGTTTCTCACAGTTTTAAGAGAGGACCGCACCCTAGATAGTTATAAAGTGAATCGATTTGCGAGAATGACAAAGATCGATGTGTGCTCAATTATAAGCAAAAGTAAACCAAGCCACCCGCTACCAGAAAATGTTGACATACTTTTGGTTCACATCAATAGCTTGGCTTTTTTAGTAACGGAAGTCGGTGACCGACTAACTACTCGTTAGTTCTGGACGATGTGCTGAACATAATATATATGTCAAATAAAAGCTGCTTGTTGGTACATTTTTAAAGTCTGTCCAGGATTTAAAATTTAGTTGATAGATTTGTTTGGCGAAACTGGATATATGGTCTCTTCTTGCAACATTGTACACGAATCTGGCGATTTTATTTTATGCCACTGTGAGTTTCCGCTGAGAAGGCACGTCGCAATTTCCAAATATTTCTGTACCATGCTGACATAGGAGGGTGTCAGGTACGTT
Source organism: Lordiphosa stackelbergi (assembly GCA_018904235.1). Lineage (NCBI taxonomy): Eukaryota > Metazoa > Arthropoda > Insecta > Diptera > Drosophilidae > Lordiphosa > Lordiphosa stackelbergi. The sequence goes on from JAEIFU010002949.1 coordinate 6,196, forward strand.
TTTGCAATTAATAGTCTGATTTCAGTTGGTAAAAACTGCTGAGTCAGTGAAAGCTGCCTAATTTGTCCATATGTTTTTCCAGTAGCTTTAATTACTTGGTCACTTCAGGAGAGAGTCTTATTAATTGTTATGCCCAGGTTGGCAGCTTGCTCTACATATTGGATTGGTGTATTATTAAGCATTGGTAGTGAATCAGTGCTCAGCAGTTTTTTTTTAAATAACAATACACTTACATTTACATTTAGACGGATTGAGAGATTTGAAGCTGTATTTAGCAGCTGAATTGAATTTATTTTTTTAGTTAAGAATGGGAATGAAAAATTTTATATTTTTTTTTTTTTTTTTTTTTTTAGTAATCTTTTAGAATAGTTGTACTTATGTACACTTAAATATCATAATCTCAGGTTTTTTTGTGGTATTTATAATAATTTACACAAAAAATATCAATATTCGAGTTCTTAGCTCATTAACAGCATAAGACAGAAAATAGCTGATTCTAGACATCTCAGTTCTTAGCCAGTTTAGTGAAAGATACTAACTATGTTATTTAATAATGGGGTTTATCCTATGTGCTCTACAAACCGCTTTCGACCCAAACAGGGTCATGGGTACATGGGTATACCCCCTTTTTTCCATTTGGCGGTTTTTTTTAGCTAGAATGTCATAGTATAACTGGAAGCGACAGCAAAAGTCGAAAGTCTTACGAAAGCAATGCCACAGAAATTTGCTTCACCTAATTACAAGATTGATTCAATTTTGCCCCACTGTGTACCGCTGCTGAGTCACTTGCCGAGTCTCTGCTCTGTGCCACAAAAGGCAACCCACTTGTTTTGTATCTCTGTACGTCTCTGCGGCTGGGGCAGTTGCGGTGCTGGATTCACGGCGAATAGAGTGCGTGGTTTCTTCGTGAAGTTGATTTTTGTTTTAGTTTTTGGATGATCATTCTGTAATTACTCTTGTTATTGCTTGGTAAGTTAACTTAAATAATTAGCTTGTTTACTACAGAGTCAAATGGTTGTCTCGAGTGAGGTGAGGCTTAGGCTTTATTATTGTATAATGAAGCATACATATCAATGAGCTGGGCTTAAACTCAGCGGGAGATACTCGCTCTCCGTCTCTCTCGCAATGAAAACTTGTCTGATAAGCCACTGACCTCTGAGAACTAGATTTTGCCTTCTGTATACGCGATAAGCATTTTGAATTGAATTAAATCACAGATTTGAATTTTCGCTTTGATGGTTTGTTTAAGCATAAAATACACTCAGTTATGTAATTTTTGATGGGTTCAACAGACAAAGAGCAGCTTTTGTGTACCATTTTGGTAGGTGATAATGAGACGAATTTGAGAATGTTTTGCCAAAAATATGATGGAAAAATTTACAAATTGGAAAGTGCTTGCTATTGAATAGTTTTGATAGCTCTATTATAACCTGCTTATATTATTATAATATTTTAAACAGTGAATACAAATTTTAAAATTGAAGTTTGAGTAAGCATTTTTAAAAAAAATGGATTATTTAAGGATTTTTAAGATGAAAACTTCCTATGAGTGAGAAAATTGATAAAAAAAAACCTTGAAGCTTCTTATTTGAATCTTTCTTGACTATTTTTTGATATACAACAATCCATACAATAATCCTTATATGCTAATCAGAAAAGGAATCCCCTTTTAACAGTGTACGTAAGCCCCAACTCGTATTTAAAATACTGAGAAATACATAGACGATATACATAAAAGTTACAACAATAACGAGCATTGCTTTTAACCATTTGGCACTTTAACAGCAATTTTCTTTAATAAAACTTTATTGAAACGTAAGTATTGAATTAAACTTTGATAACTTAAAAATTTAATTAATATCTAAATTTCAAAATTTAATAGGTAAATATTATTTCATCAAGTTTTTACTTCCCCAACAAATTATAATAGACCCACTCTAAATACATTTGTAAGTCCCCCCGATGAGCTTACCTTCTCTCGTATAGCTAGACGAGTCATAGTAGCAAACCAAATTGGAAGCGGCCTGAGTGCCAACCACAAGGAGACACACGACAAATGAAAGCGAAAGCAATAATAGTTTCATATTGCAATTTGTTGGTGTGAAAAAAACACCTTCTTCAACCCGATAAACACAACCGCAACGCAGATCAAATGAAATCGAACTGAAACTGAAACCAAAAGCGTGAACAGATGACACAAAAAGCTTCATTAGACTCAGAGTTAAAGCTTTCATCAAAGTCGCGTCAAGTTTTATTTATTTTTTTAAAATTTTGTAAACAGATTTATTGACGGAATGACACATACAGAGGTTCAAGTACATACATATTGAAACGCGATTAGAATTTCAAAGAACACACTTTATTATGAAATCAGCTCAGACTTACTTAGTTGTACAACCCGTAACTCCCCTTAACCCAAAAAGTACTTTATTGAGCGCACAATGGGGAACTTCTGACCCGTACACAGACCTCGAAAATCATCATAGCCCAGATCAAACAAGGCCACGCCACCAAGTCCCTTACTTTTCGCATAGGACGATTTAATGCCAGCAAAATCGGGATCATCATAGCTCACCCAGAGACCATGGTTGCCTTCTTCATCAACGGGACGTAGCGCATAGTTGCCATACTTTTGGGTTAGATCTGTGACCTTGCGCATGGGCGCGGCGGCTCCTCTATAGACCGCTGTCACATTTTGTGGCAATTTCGAGCATATCTCAGGCCAACTGAGCAAACCCTCAACGCTGTTTATTTGCAGGCCACCCGGTGCAGGTCCATAGGTTTCGGGTACCACTGGCAAGCCACTTAAGCCGGACCCACTTGTCAGTTTCCAAGCTCTGCCATAGCTGGCTATGCCCAGGTTAAGTTTTTGACCAGGACAATGATTCTGCAGCCAATAACCGATTTGATATTCTATATTGAGATGTGGCAAGCGATTTTGTTCGTCCAAAAAGAATATGGGTGCAGTGTAGTCGGCTTCCTCGGGATTACGCAGCGGGGTGAGAAAATCAAAGGCAGCCAAATTGATAAAGTCCAGTTGAGGATGCAGTTTGGGAACATCGAAGTACCCTATAGAAAGAAAACAGAGGATATGGGAAGGGAATGTAATGTAAGTAGAATTCTATCTATATGTTGACAAATGCCCTTTAAAGTAAGAAAACCAAATTTCCTTGAATATCTATTTGAACGGAATAATTGATAGGAAGTTATTGCAGCTTCATACATTATCCCATTTGTACATTTATTAAGATAATCTGAGAAATTTGGGGTTACTAATTAAGTTAGTGTTAAAGCTAAATTATTTATATTCTTAAACAGAGAATAATTTGAAGTGCATTTATCATGATATTTTATTCGTGTATAAACGGAAACTTTTACTAAAGTGCTGTGTTTTAGAGCACTCAGACGTAAGTGTCGTTTACAAAAACATCTGATTTGTTTACACTTGATAATTATAACATTATTGTTAAAATAGTTTGCTATACTGTGTCCCAAAGGTGCAACGGGTATATTGGGGATGCACAAAAGTAAGTAACAGCCAGAGAAAGCAACTCCGACCTCAGAAAGTACATACACAGAGAAAAAATACATCAAATTCATTTTCATATTCACCTGATTAAAATTATCTTTTCAAAAATAACAATTTTTCCATTTCATTTCGCAAGAAAATAATATTAATAATAAATAATAATATCCAAAATATTATCATTTACTTAAATTGATATTAAATAAGTTTCAGAAATATCGATTTGAAATTTTTAACATATCAATTAGATATATTTTAATATTGGAGTAAAATTTATATGAAAAATCGTAGAACTTTTTAGCGGGCTCCAGGTCATTAAGTCATGATTTATGATGATTATGTGACAACACCACAAAGGAGGCTATTTGACTGTATAGCGCTATTTCATGAATACAAATTCAATCTTCAGCAGTCTACACCTGACTGAAGGCTGGCAGAAGGTACCTCATGACAGAACTGCTACGACCGCTTGGAAATCCCAAAGGCAGGCTTGTAGCAAAGTCTGACATCAGCAGCAAACGCGAAATTCACTAAAGCTTTGAGTGTGTGTGCATGCCCCGTATCGGCCCTTCTGTTGTTAGTGGGGGAAATTCTTTCCCCGCATCGAACACAGGCGAAAATTGTTTAAATTGCCCAAAGCAATCAAACGGGGGTGGTTGTTTATTTTTAATAAAATATACATGGGGCTTAGCTAACAATAATTTTTGTTAAGGGATCTTTAGTCTTAAATAAAGTAAATTCTGAAATGTTTAAGAAATGATCAAAAGTGTCGACCTTAATTTTAAGTTTTTAACGAACTCTCTATATGTATTTAGTGAAATGTAAGAAAAATTGACTAGAAAAGTTTTCCGTTAATTTTCAGTTCTTCTTCGACTAATCATCTATATGAAGCACCATTGGTGAAAATAAAATTGAGGAAATTGATTTTGTCAAAAATAACATAAGAAACAACAATTTGTATCTTATGAGCAAAATAAAAAACTTTTTTGTTTGAGTTTTTGTAAGTATTAATGACAAATGAAGAAAACTAATTTCGTTAGAAAAGTTGTTTATGTGAAAATACAAAAAAATGTAAAACGTTTATAAAAAAAACCCTGAGTTCTATAAAGGAATAAAAAAATATTTATATCATTGGAAAAGTTTAAACATAATGAAGTTTATAAAACTTCTGTTTATTAGACAGAAATTTAGAGAGATTGGGTAACATATTTAAATTGACAATTTCTTCCCTAAATATACATTTAGTATCAATATATTGGAAAATGCAAATTAAAATAAAAATTTTTGCCATAATTTAAGCAAACCCCTTTGTCTATTTTTTCATTAGTTCATTAGGCGGATAAAAATTAACTTATTCGGGTTCGGCTCGACTTCCCAAAATTGGATTCCACCCGGGCATACCAACGGTTTGAGCCTTAACAATTATCTTTTATCTTTTGCTTTTTAACTGGTAAATTTGATAATAAGTAAATTATAAAATATTTTCATAAAGAATTATGGAACATTAGGAGTTTTTCCGGCATGTGGGGAACATAATTAGACCGACTGAAAGTAAGATCTCTTTAAAACACTAAAAATGCATTTTGGGTGCTGAATTAAAATCAACTCTCCCTTTTCTCCTCGGTCTTCTGGCTCAAGATGTATATAAATAAATGTGACTTGCACTAGGTTTGCTTACATTTTTAGCTTCTGTAGCCACATTTATTAACCTATTCAAACCAAATTGTATTTATGTAAACTGTATTGAATATAGTTGCAGAATATCCAAACACCAAATATTATTTTTGTTCATAAGGTTCAATTTTTTTGATTTTTATATGAACAAGTAAGAAAGTCGATCAAGCCTGACTGTAATATACTCTGTACCTACAGTAGCAGCGCTGTGGCAGCGAACTTTCTTTTGAATCATAACTTCACCAATAGACGGCGCCAAAAATTGCTTTGAACCAAGCTGATTGAGGGATTTTCAAAACTGACCAAGAGATGGCGCCACTTCTGTGACCATTTGCACGCCACCCACAAGCTAACCCCTCAGCCAACAACTTTCTTTTGGTCATAACTTCAGTATTATTCATCCGATCCTTATTATTCCTTCGGCAAAGCGATAATAAATCTTGATTACCAAATATCTTTTGAAGGTAGAAACTATCTATCTACAAGACTGTGGGAGATATCACGTTTTTTCCAATTTGCAATTTGGCGTTGAAAAAATTGAAACTAAACTTGATCTGACTGCAAGCATAAGAAGTGTATACTTTCCCTTAAGATCTTTTAGATAGAGGTTGAGTAAACACTTTAAAGGGTCAGGAATGTTTTCTTCTGACTGTCACATAAGAGGCGTGTTCCTTTAGTAAATTTCAAATATCGCATGCTACACATGATTGATTTTCGATAAGCAACGTAAACCGAGACTGTAAATTGATCTTTGGTGTCTTTTTAGACTAACTATACAAATATCTTAACTCGTGGGAAAGATCTACGGAAGCTCTAGCTCCTGTGTATAACAATCGAAACACGAAACTGTCAATTATGAAAAATTATGTTTTGTAGGCAGTTACTTAAAAAATTTCTATAAGTGGTGTCAATTTGACTATAAAGAGAACTCACTATGACTAGCGATTAATATTATATAGAAATCGCAACCTAGATAATTAGCAATCTCAATAAATCTAAAAATTTACTTTGAAATATTGTTATTTCACGGCCACCTAATTTTAAAAGTTTCTAGCAAATGTTCTATTTCACGCTTTTTGATACTCACAAGTAGAGTTTACATTTGGCAGCACCGTCATGGTCAACAATAGATTTGCACTCTGAAAGGCTCTTCTCAAGTTCACCACCAGCTCAGTAAGTTGTCCCTTATGCTGTTCCGCCTGTGGATCCACTATAAAATCGCCCGTGAACAATTTCTTAAACTGTTTCCAATAGGTTCCAACGGTGCCATGCACTTTTCTCGGCTTATTCTTGGGCAATTGCAAGGCCAAGTCCAAACCATCGAAACCATTACGACGCAGTAGAATCATGCTGCTATCTATGAAATTCTGTTGATCTGTACGATTTGCCTCCAACAATTCCAAATATTTATTCGGATGCGCCTCATCTACATCATGATCACCACCCACACTCAAGAGAATCTTTAAATGTGGAAATTTGGTGCGCAGCAGTGTAATGTCCTTGAAATGGAACATATCCAGATCCACATTGAGACTGTATAGCTCAAGAGTGCCTGGTTTCAGACCCGCATAGCCATAGACCAGATGGGTGCAGAATTGTAGAGACAGTTCCAAATCATTTGTGGACAACCTGGCCAGACCTTGGCGCATAAACGAGGCTGAATCATAATAGCAAACCAGATTCGCGGCCTGAGTTATACTGAGGGCACTGAGTAAACATAGCAAAGGTAACTTCATTTTAATTAATGCTACGTCCTAACTTTATGAATGAATATTTGCAACTGTCGAGAGGAAATTTGAATTTAAAGCTTTTGAGCTAATGTAAATTTCAGGGGCTTTTGAGAGATAAGCACAAGCGAGTCAGAGACGAGGTTTCGTATCGGTGACTGTTGTTGTTGTTGCTGATGATGCCATTATCAGGTTTTGAGGTTTTACGTAGTGTCTCTCCAATGATCTAATTCAAAGCGTGAAATGTGTTTGTGTTTTTTGTTTTGCTAATGATACAGAATTCTCTGGAAATGTTACGCTTATTTGTAAAATGGCAAGTAAATAAAGTTTATTAAAAAATCGAAAATATTGACTAAACTAAGTTTGTTTACTTTCTGAATAATTGGATTATTTTCACTGCCTCGCTTGGGTATAAGGATTTTCCAAGGAAAAGGGGTTTGGTTTAAGCCCGTTGGAAAGTCGAAGGTTCGGTTCTTCAATGCGTGCTTCAAGAATTCTTAGATTTTTGAGACACTTCTTGGTAAAAATAGTACAACATATTTTTATGAAGGAAGCGCACAGCTAGAAAAGCTATTAAAAACTTAAATAATACTCAAATGGGGCTCATTCATAATAGTTAACTTGTATACGTAATCTACCACTGCTTTCAAAAGTTCCTTGATTTTATAATAGAAAGCTAGCCATAACCTTTGTCTTACCTTCAAATCGCTAAATGCATAGCTGCCACCTGTGTCAATAAGGTAGTGCGCGAGAGAGTGAGAACAGATATTGATTCTAAAGTCTGTGCTTGTTACTTTTAGTGTGGAAGACGGAAACAAAAACAGCAACGAAAGAATGTATAAATTTGGCGCACTCACACTTAAGTTCTGTTTTTGCATGTTCGCATTCTGCTAAGTCTTAGCCTTCTGTTGCTTTTGTGTGCAAAAGTCGCCTACACTTGGCCAGCGCTTAGTCGTGTAAAACTTATATTCGTATGCGAAACTGCGACGCGGAATGGGGTAGTTTAAGATCGGCTAAAATGCCAATGCCAAAATCCAATGTGTATCGGCAGTATTTCACCTTTGACATTGAAGAAAATGTAAGAAATTGCATAATGAAAGATTGAATGAATTTACTTTCCAAAATATTTACATATGTACGTACTAGAGAGCTGCACGAGTGAATCCGGCATCGTATGATTACACTGCTCGACAAAATGAGAGTCGATTTTCCCCCATTGGACCAAACCAACTTTTTCTAAAGTAAATTGACCCGCTGATCACGAAAATCGACATATAATTCTATTGACGCGTTATCGAGATATTATCGATAAACGGTTTTTTCGATTTTTCCAAAAGTTTCCTCCACTTAAACTCTCATAACTTTTTTGTTTTTCAATCGATTTAAAAGCTCTAAACAAATTTGAAAAGAAAATACTTGGCCAAACAGTTTGTTTTCGGACAAAAATGAGCTTGGATCTGTGCTGTTAGAGCTATGGGCTCAAATAAAGATAAAAAATTATTTTATTTTGCTAAATTTCAAAATTTATCGAAATTAAAAAGCTTGTTGATTCATAACTGTGCAAAATTGTAATGTTTTTTTAATTGGACAGTAAAAAATTTTCACTTTACTTTAAAACTTACATACAGAAATCGGGCATAAGGTGGATTTTTTATGAATTTTTTTGGTGAAATAGACAAAACTATAGTTTTCTTCAGATGCCGCCTTAACTGTTTTTTCTGACTTTAAGTGAGTGGTTTTAATGAGCTCAGGCGTATAAAAATTCTAATAAAACATATTTACTGCAAAATCAATAAAATTTCATTGTAATCACTTTCAAAATATAAGGCACCTCTTTTTGCGGCAGTATGCGATTCTTTGAGACTCTCGGATGAGTCCATGACAATAATTATTAAAGCCCCTGTTGCCTTGGTACCTGTGCTTAATTGACATCATTTCCTGGTGAATCCTCTCTCGTTGCTCGTCGCTTTCGACACTTAAATTTGCATAAAAGGCGTTAAGGTTCGAGTTCAGAAAGTGAAATTTCAGAGACATTGTGAAAACTGTTGATAATTATTTTAATTTGAAAATTTTATATGAAAATTTGAATTAATTTAATTGTCATTCCTCATTTAATTGTCATTCCTACACAATTAAGGGATCTTTGATTATTGCTCGGCTAGGCCCATGTTACCTGAAAACTAGCCAGAAATACTGAAGATTTCGTATCAATTTTTTCGAACGTACTTTGGATCTCTTGTTGTAGCCTTTAAATCATTAGACTATAAAATACAAAATTTTTTTTCTTCTGAAGCTTACTTTTGCGAAATTCTACGGCAATTTACGCATAACAGGTGTGGAACCCAATAAGCACCTTAATTTTTTATTGACAGTTTGAAGTAATTAAAATACATTATTTTAAGCGACTCCTTTTTGTTATCTCGTTCGATAGTTCTAACATGCATGCATACTTAAGTGTCATACTGTCACAGTGTAACGTACGATCAGGGGAACATCAAATTATCTGACTCTTGAGTATAAGAATCACTTGGTTTCTGTAAATGCTGAAGTAATTTGAAAACTTGTCAGTCACTTGTACATTTCCATTGAGAGGTTGAGTGGTTGCTTTATTTATATCCTTATATGCAGCGAAAATATCATCAGCCTCTACGTCTGAATATTCACCTTTTATAATTCATTGCAAATTAATTAAAATTTTTCCATTTTTGTCTAATACTCACTTGATTTTATTTAATTCACTATATCCATTGCGGTCTTTGATTATGATTATTTGGAAAATTTCTCAAGACACGCAAGCACGACGCGCACAGATCGGCTTGAAAATAAAATGATTTTTTAACAAACGGATTGTTTAAAACGAACGAGAAAAACAAAACTCAGATAGCAAAGCCTATATGATCGAGTAAAACATTGTAGATTAAATCAGACGATGCACGATGCCACGTTGCCTAATTTTATTGAAAGTAATCATATTCATTTGTAATCGTACTCGGCGAGTAGTAACATGTTAATGTTTTACTTACTCGTTCAGATCTCTAGTACGTACCAAGGTATACTAAACAAGGTAGGCTCACTCACTCTCTCTCTCTCTTGACAACTTGATATATTTCAGTCAACTAGAGCAATTAATTAAGAGCGTTGCCTCTTTTGCTGTGCTAAACTGTTGTAAGCAAAGCATCTCCGTGGACGAATTTTTTTGTTTTTTAGTTAGTAGCTTAGTAGGCTTTGTATTGAAATATATTACTCTCTCGCTCTCGCTCTCTCTTTGACACAAATATACGGAGTTCTGAGAGAGCGAATGAGCCTACCTTGTTTAGTATGCCTTGGTACGTACATGATGCTCAGTATAATGCACATATTTCAGTTTCGAGACCTTATGAAACGAACCGTTTTAAACCCTGAATCCCGAGTTTTTATTAACTATAAATCGAACCTAAAGCCGAAACAAAGTTGAGAACATAGCCGAATCTGAACATGCTCCGAATCTAAACTTTCAAATACATCAATATAGCCTTCGATGGCAATAAAAGAAGCCCGACTTAATCAAACCTCAAACCACTTAAAACTATTGCGCTAACTATCTTATCAAAACCATCGAATGAACTAGCAGTTGATAAAGCCCTGAAAACTTGTTTTGTCTGTTCAAAAGTACAGAAACTCTGAACATTTTTTTGAAAATAAATCGCAGTAAAATGCATTTCTATTAATTTTGGGTAAACTTTGGGCCGAGCCAATGCTCTAACCAAAAGCAGCGCTTCAGCGAGATCAATGTTCTCTAAACCAAGATAGCCTGTTGAAGCCTTTAAAATGAAACCATCTTCTTAGAGAGGAACTTCGAAAAATAATATTCAAGTGCATGCAATAGTTTCTTAAAAAGCTGAAAATCAAAAGAAAATCTCGATTTATATTGATTATTGTCATAACCAAAAGTAATAACCAAAACTCATAAATGTAATACAATCTCTGTGTTTATCACATTAATTCACATATTAAGCTATTTGGCATTGATTTCTATTGACAAAAACGTTGATTGACTGATGGTTTACCACATATTTGCTGATCAAATAGCAACCAAAAACCCAAACAGTCGCATTTGTGGACTGATATTTGCCCACTGCTAAATACCGACAGTTACGAGTGGCTTAGTGTTGGGTTTGACCCATTTTTCGACAACACTCATGGACAAATACAATGGGATGATGGGCGGCTATTTAACTTGCACGCCGCTCTCGTTTGATATAAATCAAACAACAATGAGAGACACAGATACAGATATGGATACGGATAGCACACACACACACACTCGAAATCAGGGGACACATTGAAGATTATGCGCTCTCAACACGAACACGAACACGCCTTTCCTTCCATTGTGAACCAAACCCGCCCCATTGTCAACGCTAAGCAGCGTGTGAGGATTATTTTCGCATTCTTTTACAGGACTCGCCGTGTCCTTTTGTATAATTGGTTGTGTCACATACGCCAAATCCTGAGCATCCTCCAATCCATTGTTGTGATGTTGTTGTCATTAGCCTTCGCTCTAAATTGTAGCACACCCAAAACATCTTTCTGGGATTTGTGTGTTTTTGGGGGGAATTTAATGCTTCAATTGATTTTTGATTTAAGTGCCAACCGGGGAGTTTACCCTCATGCATTCTTACCAGCCAGCTGTCGGTTGCCACCTTTCAAAAGCACAGCAGGTTATCCCGCTGTCGGAGAATTCCTTTAAAAGATCAGCTGGGTCACTTGATTGAAAGGCGAACAGCAGTTACGACGATGAGGTGTAAGCACTTGCCGCAAACGAACAGAAAATAAAGCTTAAACGCAAGTGGAAGCTGAAAGGAGGTTAAGGTACTAAGTCAAGATAAAGTAATTGGTAGTCGAAGTAGAATAGTGTTTCAAAGTGTGCTTACTTGAACACATTGACGGAACTATTTCGCGATCAGGTCCTCCATCTAGATAGGTAGAACTAATCTGACATTTCACTGTACGAGAGTGGTTAAATAGTGTCAGTGTTTGACGTCGCATTGCTTAGAGATTTAAGCTTCTCAATTGTCATCATTAAAAATGAAGACCAGTAAACCCTCTTCTTCCCCAACCACCCATGGTGGGAAACAATTAAAACGAACTAATAAAGCCATTCTTAAATTTATTCATAACCAATTTCAAGATTTTCAAGATATAAAATATTTAATTACAATTAACTGTTAGTTTTTGATTTATATCCTAACATAAACAAGATAAATTTAATGAGGAAATTAAAGTAATGTAAAGTCAGGTAACGTCACGTCAGATACTTATGCAAATAAAAAAAAAATTAAGTAAATATTTTTCAATAAAAACAACCTGTAAATAAAACTTGTATTACTTTAAATCCTAATACAAAAATGTTATACAAAACGCTTTGCCCAATTCGAAGAGTTTTGCAATTTTCTTCAACAAGTCGAAACAGACTTCTGTTTTTAGTAACGTCATGACGGCCTATATTTTTGTTTATATCTTCAGAAGAGAAAGAAACAAGAAAAAATAAGATCAAATATCAGGATGGTATTTCAACATAATTTCAATAATATCAATATTTTCATACCAAGGTAAAACTATTTAGTATCAATGTGAACCTGTAGTATTAGTTCGACACTTTTTTCACTTACTTTTCTCACGCAATAACACGGAACGAATGACGAAATTTACAAGAATAAGCTAGAAACTTGCGAGGATGACGAAATTATCACGAAGGAAAAACGACCGGCACTCGTTTTGCGCTTGCTGCGGCGGAGCAGTGAACTTTGTTATTGTTTTTTTTTTCGAGATAGACTATATCTGTCTCTCTCTAATTCGAGCAACTCTTTGTGTCTCTCTCTGCTTTAGAATTTCGATGTCTACTTTGATCTCAAATCATATCACTGGGAAATTTTGCATTTCACTTTGAACATTTCACATATCAATATAATATTTTTAGTGTCGAACTAATACTACAGGTTCACATTGATACTAAATAGTTTCACCTTGGTATGAAAATATTGATATTATTGAAATTATGTTGAAATACCATCTTGATATTTGATCTTATTTTTTTCTGTGTACAGATATTGTTGCTCGGAGTAACCTCCATAATTTTTAAACGCCAAAAAAACTGCAAAAATGGTTTTTCCGCGTTATCTTGAAAACAAGAGCTGAGGGAGAAAAACCGAGACCAGATTTGGAATCAGTGCACAAAAAGGGATCAGAATTTAAAACAAATAGGCCTGGACCTCACAAAAGTGGTCATTTTGTTAGCCTGTGTAATATAATTTTATTTAATTTTATTACATATTATTGAACAACTTTTGAAGTAAGTCAGAAAAAATTTTCAAAGAAAAATACTGATTAATAAGCCGGTGAATCTCCAGAGGTGCCTTGAAAAAACGTGGTTTTGCGGTGAACATCAGAACTCGTTACCGGATTATCTGAAACAAAAAAATTGATACGCATTTTAAAGGTGATGTATTCACGAGGTAATCAGGAAGAGTTTTTTTCTATTTTTACAGCACTTTGAAGTGAAAATCGCGATTTTAGCTGAAAAAAATCGCGGTTGATTTGTTATTAAAAAATAGAAAAAGATGAAAAAAATCTCTTCCTGACTACCTCGAGAAATACATCACCTTTAAAAGGCATATCAAATTTTTGGATTCAGTAGAATTTGAGTTCTGATGTTCACGAACTTCAAAAAAGACGCTTTCGGGAAAGTCGATTTAAAGTTTTTTCATACGGTAGCAATCAGGTGGCACGGCCGGTCGTTTGAATCGCTGTTACTTCGTTATTTTTACTCGGATTGACCTAAAATTTGTACACAATATTCTCGACATATTGTTCATTCAGAAAAAAAAATGAAAATAAATAATTTTAAAACAGCGATGGCCCTTGGTGGCATCCCGGGCCAAAAAACATTTCGCTATTCACATACACCACCCGAGCGCTTACCGAAGCTGAGCCCAAAAGAGCAGAAAGGCGTCATTCGCTCGACAGAGTTCAAGCGATTAGGTCGAAGCAGATTCACGGAACTTTATTTTCGCACACTAACCTTTCTGCTCTTTTGGTCTCAGCTTCGGCAAGCGCTCGGGTTGTGTACATGTGAATAGCGAAATGTTTTCGGCGCCGGGATGCCACCAAGGGCCATCGCTGTTTTAAAACCATAATGCATCAGAGAGAGAGAGAGAAAAAATTAGAGATGAGCACAGTGGCAGCGACGCATTCAGCATATACACCGGGTACAGAGTATGTTATAGTCGGGCTTGACCGACTTTCTCTCTTGTTTTATTATAAATTTTGAAAAATTTGAAAGACCAAACGAATAAGACCAACAATTCCTGGATTTTGTAAGGGATAACGGATTTTTCAATCAACATTTTATGGAAGATGGCTGCAGGCATCTATGAATGATGATTGCATAAGTTCGTCTTGGTCATCTCCTGTGTACTATTTGGAATTTGGAATTCATACCTTACTAGATAATAGCTACCATCCTTGATTTAAAATATTCAAATATCTCCTGGGACATTTTTTCTAGCTATGCTCTTTTGCGTGGCAAAAATTTAAAAACAAACTTGATCTGCGTGCAGACAATAGAAATCTACATGTCAAATTTGGTTGCTCTTGATCTTCTAGTTTCTGAGATCTAGATGTTCATACAGACAGACGGACAAGGCTATATCGACTCGGCTGTTGATACTAATCAAGAATATATATACTTTATATGGTCGGAAATGATTCCTTCTGCCTATTACATACATTTGCACGAATTTAGTATACCCTTTTTACTCCACGAGTAACGGGTATAAACATTCACACATTTCCTTTACTCTCTTTATGAAGATTCCTTCTCTAAATAGTAAGAATTTAGCTTTTTTGATGAAATCGAACTGGTTCTATTTGATATAAGTTTCTCTTCAGAGAATTTTGACGACCGCAGAGTGTAGGCAATTTAAGCAATTTGACTTAAGCAATCTTCTACCTCGTTTTCATCAAAAGTTTGGACAATTCTTAAATATGCATTTATTTTTTTTTAATTTAACCACAGCGCCTTGATATTGATTTACCGCAAGAAAAACTGAAAAATGTTGAATTGCGGCCAACTGTCGCCCAAAGACGCCACTAAGGTTTCTTCCCTGACACTTGAGCACTGCCAACTGGCGACACTCATCACATGAGCCAAATCACATAACCAAAGCCACGAAAAAAAATAAGAACAAGGTGGAAACCCAAAGCTAAACCAATAAGCAGTCAGTCAGTTAGCTGCAACTGGTAACCCGAACCCGAGACGGGAACAAATTGACCAGAAAACCAGGAGGCGCCAATGCCTTTCTGGTCCTGGTATTTTGACACTTGCCATTTTCGCTTGTAAACAACAGTTATTTAGGCTTATAATGAATATGAGCAACAGCCCGAAGGTCAGACTTAAACTGCTTTTGCAAGAAGTCCTTCAAGTATTCTGGTGACATGTGGCGCCAGAGTTAACCAAAGCAATTTCCGGAACAGGCCAAACGATGTACAAAGAAAGCAGAGTCACTTTGATGCCCCACGCTGGATGTCTAATGAAGAAGACAACAAAAATGTTTGTTGCTTAATGAATGACAGTTCATCCGGGGGCATAGATAGGACTGTCCGCTCCCCCAGCTGACAAAAAGCGAAGGATACGCACTTTGTCTCATTAAAAAATTAGATTTTTTGAGGCAAGTCAGGTTTACTTTTACTTTTGGTATACTCTTTGACAAGGGGCTAGGTAAGATGAGGAAGATGTTTGACATTTATAAGAAAATAATTGGATGGGACAAAGTCTGTAATAGAATTGAAGCTAGATAATTCAAGTTCAACCGTTTCAAATTGCAATTGATTAATATGAGCTCAATATTCGAACTCGGTTTTGATCCCAATATAAGCTTTATTCCACTACTGAGATTAAGAACTAAGGGCACACTACAGCTAAGACGTTTGTCAAGGGATTGATTCATGAATTCATATGGTCAAAATTATTTCAGAGTATAAAATCTTCTGCTTGACAGCCGTAACTTTTGATACAATTTTTTCTTACTGTCCATTTCCTTTGCGCTTAAATCAACAAACAATTTTTAATTTCATTTTTCAAACGTCGCTTTGATACCTGCACGCCGCATTAACACCCTCCCCAAGACACAAGACCCCGACGGATGAACTGATGGACTGACTGGCTGACTGCCCGGCCCAACCCAGCCCTGCCCTCGGTTGATAATTTGATATGCCTTTGGTCTGTTTATATGCCGAATTCAAGGGGCGGGTGTTTTAATTTTATTTGCACAAAAATGCGCGTCAATATTACAGCGAAATACATTTAGACAACGCAACGTCGCATCATATTGCTGGTTTTTCATTCCCATTTTTTGTTGCTGTGGCCAGAGCAAATAAAATTCATTATGAATTTCTAATTATATTGCCAGCCATAAGCCAACCCCCAATCATTAGGGAAAATAAGTGAAAAAAGTTTACATTTCTTACCAAAAAAAAATGATGTTGCCTTTTTTCTCTTCGAAAAAATGTCAAGCCACACATTTGACAATGATGAATTTGCTTATGGCTGAGCAACCCCAGAAAAAAATGCTTCTGATAAACTGATTAAGCACACCAATTTGAGGGGGAGCGAAAGAAAAACTTGCTCCTCTTCTAACGGCAATTGTTTTGTGAAAATTGAATTTTCTTTTGTGCTTGTGGCATTGCATTGTTGCCTGTCTAATTAGAAAGAAGAAATAAGGCGAATACTTTGCGGTTTTGAGCACCTGCTACCCGAAAGATAATTATGAAGGAAGAACCAAAGAATGGAGCCAGCTAAATTGGTAAAGGTATTTGTTTAAATTATTATTGGACTTAATTATGGCAAAGTTGCGAGGCAAAAGAAAGTAGAATAATGAGAAATAGAATGGGAAGCCAATGCAAAGTTAAAATTGATATGCGAGCAGAGGGGGTAAGCAAAGGGGGGCGAAAAGATGTAACCAGCTTAAAGTCGAAAACAAATGGACACTTGAAGCTTAATAAGTATAATTACATTGTAAAGAAAATGGAAAAGGCTTAAGAATGGGTGGAGTTTCATTTGATTTAACACTCTTCAACTGGATACTTTATGTTAAATGTAAATGCTAGAAAGGAAAGACATGGTAAAATCGTGCAAACTCAACTGTTATATGCCGCTTTTTCTTAGAGATTTGTCTTGGTATATGGTAACACCAGAAAGAGGTTGACTATATTTTACTATTTATTTGACAAAGCTCCAGGTCATCGCTGTACCTGGGAAAAATCAAAAGCTAACACACCTCGTTGGGTGTGAGAGACAGTTTAATGATTTTTTATTTTAAATTGAAGTGTTTTTAACATTGTCTTTATTTTATACAATCCTTTAATCGATTACATTTGCACACTCGAAATTTTCACCATAAAATGAATTAAAGGCTGACCGCTCACATCTGACAACGACAGATTGCTCATGCGCTCTCTTTTTGTGAGAACGCCTCCAACGCTATTCTCTTAAAGTTTGCTTCCCCTCACTCCACTTGCCTGTAAGAACCAAATTGAGAACGATTTTAGCTCGATGCCAAGAGCAAAATTCTTCAAAATTCAAGAACGAATAAATTTGTTTTCAGGAGCATTCGTACTCAAATTATTCGTTCTAGTTTTATTATTAGTGTATTCGATTTTTATCAAACTAGATAGAAAGATATAAAGTCTACAAGATTTCTGGGTCACAAGATTATCGGTTGTATTAAACATTTGTACATTGTTTAATTCCGTCTTTATGTAAACATATAAAACCGCTACACAGAGGTAATAAACCTGTACCGAAAATGAGTTGCCGTCAACTCAAAACGGGAACGAAATATTCTCAAATTTTACGTGCCAAATGGTTTTGGTAACGTTTGAGCTCATCTTGAAGCCAAAGTTCCTAAATCGGAAATTCCAAGCTTTGGCTCATTTGGATGAACCAATTCCTAGCCCAAATTATATAAGCTTGCAAAGTGAATATTAAAAGTTTCCATATGCATAACAGAAAGAGTCTCCAACAACATCTATACTTATAAACTGGTTCGGAGTCGGAGGCTCCGCAATTTTTGGAAAGTCCGAACCGAACCTGAACCGGAGCAGAACAATTTTTTCTTCCCGAACCCGAACCTGAACCGGAGCAAAAAAAAATTGAAAAGGGTTCGGTTCAAAAAAGATGTTCTGTTACATTTTTTTCAAGCTGCTATAAATGTTAAGTTTGCCATTAAAATTAAAAACAGCTTTCACAAAAACATTTTGCTTTATTTTATAATATTTAAAAGGAACTTATATGTAAAAGCTTTAAAAATGGTAAATAAAATAATATATGATTCTTCACCATGTTTATCTTCTGATAAAGATGAAGAGCATTCCTTAAGCTTAAAAAGTTTTGGAGAAACGATCTACATATCGCTCACTTACTTCACTAAAAATTCCTGCCAAACTCCATATAAAAACTGTGGCAGGAATTTTTAGTTTCGCTTTTCGTTGCTTGTGTATCCACAACATGAACGTAACCATTTTCTTATCGATAGTTGGCATATCGATAGCGTGTATGGATGGAGAGAACAGCTGATGCACAGCGCAGGAATATATTGCCAACAATTATTTTGGATGTGATGAGCAAAAATTTTGGACGGAATGGTTTTATATTTTGTTTGTTATGAGCTGTCATCTGGCTGGGGAACCATCAGCGTGCAAAGATTGGTAGGAGATGGTTTTAAAGGCACCCTTATGCCAAATTTATGAGGCCGCCAGAGGGATGCTTTCCATAGACACAAAGGTCGGAGAGATGTCGTCCGTTAAGATGTCTTCAATCTGTGTGTCGCCAGATTATAGGTAAATATTAGAGTGGTGCACCTTGGTCATGATACCTGCATACTTTGTGTGCATATTAATTTGGGCGCATAATGGCGAAGCGTCCAACGCTGCGGTATGTAGTTGTATGTCTCATATCCCAGGGAGCCCCACATAGATGACTCTAGTTTCTTGAGGCCAGTGGATCATGCTGTATCCCAGAACGAAATCGCCCAGATCACAAATAGCCACGAAGCGGCAACCGTAGCCACTGCCCGGAGTCAAGCGGACGATCCTAGTCAAGCTTCAGTGACGCGTCGGTTCAGAGTCACGCCAAGGCATTTAGCCACGTTATCCGTACTCGATCTGGCCATTGAGTTGACAAAATTCTTAATATAAATGCGGATGTTTTGGGCAATCTTGTATCTGACGATGAAAGACTTCATTTGATTGGCGTACAACCAAGAGTTTATATCTACTGCAGTGGTGTTTTGTGCCATCTGGGGACACAGCAAAGTGTCATGCCATCGGTTTATCATCCCTAAGTATAAAGTATGCTTCCTCCAGAAAATACTATTTATTTTTTTTTAAATTTATTTAAATTCAAATAGTTAACAGTGTCTTACAGCTGATTGATCAGAGTGACCTTCCACCCTTTCGGTGCGTGGTCACACTGTTTTAGTTATGTTCCACACACACAAGAAATAAATAGCAAATTCCTGGCAGGAATTTTCTGCAGTGCTGGATACAGGCCTTTTACAGTGTTCCGCGTTCCTTACTGTGACCATCCGAAAAGTATGCAACTTTTTTATGGTGGGAGGGGTGGTAGCGGGGGTTTCAATTTGTTTGCTCATAACTTGAGGAACCGTTCATCCGATCTTTATCATTTCTTCGGGCAATTCGATTAATTTTGCAAATTACTAACTATCTCTAGAAGGTACAAATCTATCTTTAAAACTCTAGGAGATATTATGTTTTTTCCAAATTGTGGGGGCGGGAGGGGTGTGGCCAAAATTTGAAACAAACTTGGATCTGCGTGCAGATAATAGAAGATTTGTCCCATACATTCTCACAAACCCCTATCATTTACCATCTCTGTGCGGTGCCTAAAAAATTTGAAACGGTAAAAGTGAAGTACATGTGTATGTTTTTTGTATTGGCAATTTGTATTTGCAAATTTACAAATTGTAATAAGTGAGAAAGTCGGTCAAGCCCGACTATATTTATACTCTGTACCTAGAGTAAGAGATAAATGCAGAGCTGCTGCTGCACTCATCTCTGAGTTTCTTTCTCTTCCCCTCTCTCTCTCTCTCTCCCTCTCTCTCTAAGATTGTGCGTTGGTTGTGAAGTGGGTGGGGTGGGGTGGCAGGGGGTAATTCACTTATTTGATCATAACTTGAGAACCGCTCATCCGATCTTTTATCATTCCTTCGGCAAATCGATACATATTCCGAATGACTAACTATCTCTAGAAGGTACAAATCATCTATCTACAAAACTGTGGGAGATATGACGTTTTTTCCAAATTGCGGGGGCGGGGGGGGGGCGCGGCAAAATTGAAAATAAACTTAATCTGCCTGCAAGTATAAGAAGCATTTGTCCCATACATGTCAAACCTCTATCTCTTACCATCTCTGAGATCTGTTTGTTCATACGGACGGACAGACAGACGGACAGACAGACGGACGAACAGACGGACATGGCTATATCGACTCGGCTGTTGATGCTGATCAAGAATATATATACTTTTATAGGGTTTGAAATGATTTTTTCCCATGTTACATACTTTTGCACAAACTTAATATACTCTATGTACCTTCGGTACAGAGTATAAAAATATCAGCTTGGTACAAAATATAGTGATCTTTTTTCTGTGTACATGTTAGAATGAGGGGGAGGGGGAAAGAGTGGTAGAGCGGTGGAAGATGCAAGGAGGGTTGGGGAAAAAAGGGAAAGCTAATTTGAATTGAATTATAATTATAATTGAAGAGTGCTGATTCTGTTCTGAAACACATTCTTCATATAATATCGCTAGACCCGAAATTCACCATGTGCTCGGGCGGGAGAGGTATGTTTTCAGCTTCCACTTGACTGGCAGGGACCAACATATAATTCGGGCGCCTAGAAAATTTCGTTGGGTTCTTTAGGACGGTATGGACAGGAAACAACACAATTTCTTAAAATCTTGGACGCGGACAAAGTCGCGGCGGGTTCTGCCAGTAAGTTATATTTATTCTTGATCACCATGATGAGCTGCGTTTATTTAACCATGTTCATTTGCTCCATCCTCCGTCAGATTTAAAACTTGAACCATAGCTCGAAGTTTTGAAATAATAACACGCTACACATTTTTCGGAACAGGGAACGGGTGTGTCCCAGAAATCTCTAGATGCTTTGTACAATTATGGCGGGTTACTAGATTAGATGACAAAAGTTGAGTGATTCGAAACCGCATGCTGAAAGCCAAGTTTTCCTTCCATATAATTTAGTGCCCGATCTTATTCTTGTCACTTCACAAATAAAGTTGACCAAGTTGAGTTCAAAGGGCTGAATAAGGTTTGCCATCTTACCATGCACAGACTAACAAACGAGCAGCCTTTCAAAATTTTTAAAAGTTATGAAGAAATCAACTATTTTATCGAAAAATTGACTTTAACGACGAAGTTTGTTTTGGGCTCAATGGGTACGTCAACAGAATTACCGAATTCGGTCTGAAGAACAGCCAGAGGCAGCTTACTATTTCAAAAATAATAAAAATCGCAACGTTAAAGACAATGGAGCAAACTAACGTGCGATGATTACCGATTTTTTTTTGCCCAAAATGAAAGAATTGGACTTGGTTGACATGTGGTTTCAACAAGACGGTGCCACTGAGTGCCAATTTAGAGGCGAGTTTGGTGAGCAATTAATCTTACGTTTTAGTCAGTCCATTGCCCGCCAAGATCATGTGATTTGACCCCACTAGACCACGCTACCTTGTCGAGATATCGCGCAGCTTGTTTATTTATTGTGTGGCCTACTATTGGGACTCCAAAGTCTCTTTCAATCTCTCTTGTACGGATGTTCCACTCGGCTCCAGTAACTTTTATAAATATTTTGCCTTTGAAAACCTCAATTTTGTTCAGCTGGGTTTTCGCAGCATTGCCATTCACCTGGATGCCATACCTTCAGATTGGTGACAGTATAAATTTTACTTGTTGGCATTGAGGAGCCAGCTCATCCTTGTTGCCTTTGTACGCAATTTTCCAGCTACTTCAACGACATCTTGCTTTTGTCGTATGAAATGAAGAGCATGGAACGCTTTCTTGGCAGTTTCACCAAAGATGTCAAGGAAAGTGGAACCCCAACACCGCATTTCATTCAACAAAAAGAGAGAAAGGGATACAAATTTAGGAGCTGCTGCGCGCTGCATTCAGCTCCTACTCCAAGTACAGAGTATGTTGTAGTCGGGCTTGTCCGACTTGTCGATCTACCGATTTTAAGTTTTCAAGATACATCTGCAATTACGATACGGCGCGAAAATTAATTCCGTTGCGGTTAAAAACCAGTTATCTTATATTCCAAATTTGACAATTTAGTCTACAAATTAAACTACTCTATAAAAATTTACCAGCAATCAGTTGTAGGATAACACACCCTGAACATAAATTAAATTTATAAAAAAGTTGCGTTTTCTTACGTGGGCATGTTTTTTTCCTAATTCAAGCTGTACAAAATCATTATTCAAAGAGTTTTTTTCTTGTTTTTCATTAATTAAATTTTATCGTAGTCTGTGAAATGCAAACATTTTGTTATTAATATAAAAGAAAGTCATAACGGCATTAATTTATTGAAAAATACTATAAAATTTAAATGACAAAAATAATGTCATAAATAATAATTAATGCCACTTTGCAGAAGCAAAAAAACCATCCGATTCACCATTTTAATATAAATAAAAGTAACAAACAACACATAAATTAAAAAATTCAACAAAATGAGGCAGACGTCCCATAAGAAGGTGAAGAAAAAAAAACGATTGTTTGCATTGTTTATAATTGCATTAAAAAAAGAGCGAAAAAATTCGAAATCGAACCACATACATTTTTAATTTCAGATTTAATGGCTGCATCGAGAATGTAATTAAAACAGAATCTGATTAAATAAAAACAAATTAAGTGGTTGGTAAATAAATTAAAAAATGGTCAATGTACGCAAAACTTGGTTAAATATTGTGGCTTTTGTTTAAGCGTATTACATAAATCTAGAAAATGAAGTTCACCCACAACTCTCAACCCTTCCAGTCGTTTTATAATCAGGCACTAACCACTTAAGGCCAGGAAAGTTAAAATAATATTTTGACAATCCCCCAAGTCTAGGCCTTCAGGCCAAATCTAGAGACCTCTTCCATCATCTTTCACATTCGTCTATTTTTCTATGCAAATGCCTTGTGAACCCCAATGAATCGCAACCCTTCTTCACTCGATGCGTAAATCTAAAAATGTTTTCTTTGGCTGTGCTTATTTTTTAATTGTTAAGTTTTTATTTCGCCTTTCGCCCTCCGCCCCCTTTCCCTTCCGCACAGAAAAGTTCAACGAAGTGTGTAAAGTTTTTGCTGCCTTACCGAACAGAAGCTGCTTTGGCATTAAATTTGTGTAAATGGATTTTGCTAATGGATCCAATAATTCATTTAGAATTTACTTTTTAGCCATGGCAAATGTTGTTTGCGCTAAGGTAAATAGACTAAAAAGAAGTTGGCCGCACTTTTCTGTGGTCGCTTGGGTGTGGCGGGTGGAATTTTCCAAAAAGAGGGTTGATGGAGTGGGAAAAGCAATGAAGGAGATGCTGGCATAGGCACAGGCGATGCATACATAGGTTGCTAAGCTAGATTACGGGCAGCGACGAAAGAAGAAGAGTTGCCGGTAAATGCTATAATCAATTTTTAACAGCCTTAAAAAGCGGCCAAATTCTGATAAACTATTGGAGTACTAAACTATTATTACTGTATTCATTTTACAGTTCCTTGTAGTCATAAAGTTAATGACGACCAACTGCAATATTTCTTATTCTTGGGGGTAGAAATAGACATAAACTTGTCGGGTTGCTTCAAACATCATGTCACTAAACATAAACAGTCATAGTTGTTAAATGGATATCATATTTGGTTTCTATTTCATTGATATTACGCATATGAATGTTGCTTATAGGCATTTACGGTCCCGAAAGGGATAAACCGGTGTTCTCAAAGTCATCTATTGAATTTGGGCTTTTCTTACCCTTGGAGAGGGTATATTGAAATTGTCCGGATGTTTGTAACGCAAAGAAGGAAGCATCTCCGACCAAATAAAGTATATATATTCTTGAACAGCATGACGAGCTGAGTTGATATAGCCATGTCCGTCTGTCCGTCCGTCTCTGTCCGTCCGTCTGTTTCTATGCTATCTCCGTCGATATTTAAAGCTATCTTAACCAAAGTTTGCACGAAGTCTTTTGGTATAAATACGCTGCACATTTGTCGGAACCGGCCGGATCGGGTGACTATAGCATATAGCTGCCATAAGAACGATCGGTCGAAAAACTAGTTTTAGTGAGAAAAACCATTTTTTCTTCAACGCAAACGCATCCAAACTTCGTATTTATAAGTTTCCTATGCTTTAACATAATTTCAGCAAGATTTATGAGAATCGGACAACTATAGTATAGCTGCCATACAAAAGAAAGTTCTGGAAAAAAGTCTTAGTATGAAAAACTTTTTTGTTTTCAATTCAATCGCTCCGAAACTTGTTACTGATCAATTTAATATGCTACCACACAATTCTGTCAAGTTTGATCCTAATCGGATGACTATAGCATATAGCTGCGATAGGAACGATCGGTCGAAAAACTAGTGTTAGTGAGAAAAACTTTTTTGTTTTCAATGCTATCGCTCCCAACCCTCGTATTTATAAGTTTTCTATGATTTCACATAATTTCACTGAGATTTATTAAAATCGGACTACTATATAGTATAGCTGCCATACAAAAAATAGGTCTGAAAAAAAGTCTTAGTAACAAACACTTTTTTGTTTGTCGCTCCCAAACTTTGTACAGATCAATATTATAAACTACCACACAATTCTGTCAATTTTGATTCAAATCGGATGACTATAGCATATAGCTGCCATAGGAACGATCGGTTCCAAATTTAGTTCTAAGGAGAAAAACTTTTTTGATGATTATATCGTACAGCCATATAACAAACTGGCAGCATATATCATGCTCCAAGGGTATATAAACTTCGGTAGAGCCGAAGTTAGCTTCCCTCTATTTTTCACTCAGAAAATTATTTTTCTATATTTAAGAAAATCGCCCTAAAATCGAAATCGCCCTTAAATTTAGAAAAAATTTCTATATTTAAGAAAAAAATTTCTGAATTTTAGAAAAGTTGCCCTAAAAATGAATTTTTTAGAAAAAACTTTCTAAAAATTAGAAAAATATATTTTTTTTCTAAATTTTAGGGTGAATTTGCTTTATTGCCTTTTCTAATTTTTAGGGTAATTTCGCCTTTGACTTTAGAAAAAATTTGTTACAAATTTAGGGTACTTTTAAATCCTTCCCTTTCTAAAAATGTTTGCGAAATTGCATTTCGCTATGCTGTAGTTCGGTTTTAACGAAGAAGCCGTCTATGTGATGGCATTTGTTTATACACACTAATGTCCATTCGCAATCCCTGAAGAATGTAGATGTATTGAGCAAGTTTTTGTTTTGTCTTGAGATGCGTTTCACCATGTAGTAATCGATTAAAGAATTGTATAAAATATAGTCAATGTTAAAACACCTCAAATATAAATAAAAAAAAAAAAAACATTAAATAAGAAAAAAAAGTATGGTCCTACGGGGGGACTTGATTCCAGTCCCCGACATTTTCTAAGCTAATGTCTTATCCACTCGACCACAACCCTTGCTTCTAATTGATTGGAAAAGTGAGTACTTAAGCGCCAAATACGGCACACAAATTTACAGGTACGATTTTAACGCAAGGTATTGCTAAACAAAATTAAAAAAAAAAAAACATTAAAAAAAAACATAAAAATAAGAAGAAAAAGTTTGCTCCTACTGGGACTTGATCCCAGGCCTCCACGTTTGCTAAGCGAATGTCATGTCAACTAGACCAACTGCGTACATTCTTAACTACGCTTATGACGCAACGTCTTGCTTAAGGCTAATAGTCGAGTGGGCTAAGACGTCGGCCGTGTGTTCAGTATTTGTGAGTGGTCCCGAGTTCAAGTCCCAGTAAAGAGTAAGTAAAAAAAAATAATTGTTAATGCTTATTTCAAAATTAATTTATAGCTTAAAAGAAAGTGGGTTGGTGAAGAGGTGAAGTTAGAGGGGTGGATCCAACAACAACCAACACGGGGTTGGTCTGTGGTCGGTCGTCCTCCTCTTTCCACATTTTTTTTTTTTTAGTCTTTTACGGCCAGCTGCTTCCTCCTCATGCCAGCGCTGCCATAATCGCTTGGGAATTTTAAATCGACATAACAGCTGAAATTGTCGAAGGGTTTTTTAGAAAAATTGCCCCGAAATCTAGAACACAATTTCTATTTTTTAGAAAAGCATTTTCTTAAATTTTTAGGGCGAGTCGCCTTTGGCCCTTTTTTTAGGGCGATTTTCTAAATATTAGGGCGAAAATGGCACTTTTTAGGGCGAGTTGTTTTTTGAGTGTATCAATCACATTTTTTTGAAGTTGCCCATTGCATTCGAGGAACCGCCCATTGGTCACCTTACCTTTCTTATGACAAGGAAATTTAATAAGAAAATAGTAAGACCGTAGTGCAGTCAAGTCGGCTCCCGCGACTTCAATATACCCGTACAATTGACAACGAGAGCGTAAGTTAAAGCGGCTCTAACCGACTTCGATAAACACGTTAGTAATGAAAAACATGTTTAACAGTGTTCCCGCCCTCGGTGTTTAACTCTTATCCTAAATATGCAACCATCCGAAAGTATGCAACATTTGGTTATATGGGGCGTGGGCGACTTTGTTGCGCATAACTTCTGAACCGTTCATCCGATTTTTATCATTTCTTCGGCAAATCTTATTTTGCTAATTACTAACTATCCCTAGAAGGTACAGAATCGTCTACCTTCAAAACTGTGGGAGATAAGAACGTTTTTTCCAAATGGTGGTGGGGGGGCGCGCAAAATTTGAAACAAACTTGATCTGCGTACAGATGATGAAGCATTTGTCCCATACATGTCAAACCTCTATCTCTTACCATCTCTGAGATCGACGCGTTCATACGAAACGGACAGACGGACGGACGGACAGACGGAATGGTTAAATGACCGGCTACGGACAACGGATATTTTTTTACCCATTTTTAATGGCTACGGTATCAACTCGTTTTTTATGCTATTAGGATTAGGAAAACATCGATGTTTCACTTAAGCCCGAATTATTTATTTTATACTTCATAAGGCCCGTATAATCGAGATAAAAACAAATAAGACCGTTGCAGTCGATTAGCCCGACTTCAATATACCTTGTACAAATGACAACGAGACGTAAGTTAAAGTCGGCTCTAACCGACTTCGATAAACCCGTTACTCATGAAAACATGTTTAACAGAGCTCCTGCTTTCCTTAGTGACCATCCGAAAAGTATGCAACATTTTTTTATTGGGGTGGTAGTAAAGGGGCTTGGTTCGCACTTTTTGCTCATAACTTCTGAACCGTTCATCCGATTTTTATCATTTCTTCGGCAAATCGGAATTTTTAGTACGAATCGTCTATCTACAAAACTGTGGGAGATTTTACGTTTTTTTCAAATTGCGGGGGCGGAGGGGGGCGTGGCCAAGAATTTGAAACAAACTTGATCAGCGTACAGAGAAAAGAAGCATTTTGTCCCATACATGCAACTTATCTATTTACCATCTCTGAGATCGAACGCGTTCATACAGACAGACGGACGGACAGACGGACAGACGGACGGGACAGACGGACATGGCTAAATCGACTCGGCTGTTGATGCTGATCAAGAATATATATACTTTATAGTCGGAAATGATTCCTTCTCCCTGTTACATACATTTGCACAACTTCATAACTCCTTTTACCCATTTTCAATGGGTACAGAGTATAAAAACGGTCAAATTAAGAAATGCTGGGCTTTATTTTTATTAAGGAGGTCCCATTCGATCTTCCAAGGTATCTGAAACGTTGATAATTAGAAGTGCCTGGTCTTTAAAATGGTAAGTTATTCTCTAACTTATAATGTAAATGTAAAATTGGCTATACAGCCCCTAAGGGCCAAGCCAAGCATCTCTCAATCTCATTGCGTGTGCGCTTATAATTCTTCGCACAAGAGAAAGGGACCTACAAGTTTAACGCCGAATCTGAACGGCAAAGTTTCGAGAAGCTTTTTCATGGCTAGTTACTTCAAAGCTGGCGCCAATAGGTGGTGAAGGCGACCGGATGTGTTAAAGCAAATGTGTGTAACAGCCAGAAGGAAGCACCTCCGACTTGAAAAATTCCCCCTCCCACATATTTTAACCGCGAAAACCTGTCAAGGCGCAATTTTTATGTTTGATCTTTGTGACTTAATATATGTAATGTACATGTAAAATTGGTTATACAGGCCCCTGAACTTAATATATGTATATTGGGTTAGACCCAATATCTAAATAAATTAAAAGCAACCCTACAAAAAAAGGCAAATTCAAAATTATGAGAATTATGCCAAACCGCACGAAAATATATTCAGTCGAAGAATTTAACACAATACTTACTTAAGATTTGGCAGTCAGGGCACTCGACTGCAACACTCTTACTTGTCAAAAATTGTGTGTTGCTTTCATTCCCTGAAAGAAGTCGTAATATGACAAACTTGGATATGATTTCCAAACTTCATCTTCTTCATATAACAATGCCCTGATCTACTTGTGCAAAATATTGAGTATATTATTAACATAAATTTATTAAATATTCACTTTCGGATGGTCATCAATATAGCAAGTTCGGTTCTGGACCGGTTTGCTTCTTCCATTCCTCTTAAAATCTTTGGCTTTATATTGAAGTTCTTAAATTTCTTATACAGATTCCTCTGAAGCTAATACTATTATCCATTTATTCTTTGTCAGCCACTCCACTCCATCTGGTTGGTTATCAATTTTCCTGTTCATCACTTGGTCCTTTTTTGTATAACCTTTAGCCACAGGAAAACAATTCAAACACACAATTAAATATAATTTTTTACGCCCAATAAATTTGTTAAAAAATGCATGAGACTGGGTCCATGTCCATGCTGATGTGTGTGTGTATATATTTCTGTCTGCTTAACAATATGAAAAGTAAAGCTGACCATTTTTTTCACACGCCAGACACGCAATGGTGTGAGAGGGAGAGAGCGTGGAAGTTCAGGGT
>JAEIFU010002950.1:0-35329 GCA_018904235.1 Lordiphosa stackelbergi
GTTTTTTTTAATATATATATCATTTATTTTTACAGAATCCAAAAACTGTCTTTTTTGCCATTATTTAAATCGGTTGTATCAACGTAAAGAGCTTCGCTCATACCGGGTGTCCCATAACACACACTCTTTTTTTCATTTAGAATTTTCCAGACATTTTCCTCGTGGGCGGATTTTCCAAAATCGGAAAATCACATTCCAAATTATTTCGTATTCTGTCCTTACACACCGAATTTCAAGCCAATCGGATGAAAAATAGTTTATTTTGTATGCAGAATTTTCCGGCAATTTTCCGACCATCAGGTCAAATTTTCCAACTTCAGAAAATCACATATCAAACTATTTTGTATTCTATCTTTACAAACCCAGTTTCAAGCCAATCGGATGAAAAATAGTTTTGTTCATGCAGAAATTTTCCTGCAATTTTCCGACCGTTGGGTCAAATTTTCCAACTTCGGAAAATCACATTTCAATTTATTTCACTTACTTTCCTTTCAAACCGAGTTTCAAGCCAATCGGATAAAAAATATTTTTTCATACAGAATTTTCCGGGAATTTTCCGACACTCAGGTCAAATTTTCAACTTCAGAAAATCACATTTCAAATTATTTCGTATTCTACCCTTACAAACCGAGTTTCAAGCCAATCGGATGAAAAATAACTTTTGCTTGCAGATTTTCGCCATTTCCTCGTAGGCGGATTTTCCAAAATCGGAAAAACACGTGTGGAATTATTTCGCGTACTATGCTTACAAACCAAATTTCAAGTCAATCGGATAAAAATAACATTCTTCCCATACAAACTTTTCCGACGCTTTTCCGACTTAAACCCCGTCTTAGTACGCACTTTCACCACTCACAGAAACTGCTGTCCAAATTTCAGCTTTCTATCTCTTACCGTTTAGGCTGTGCGATGATTGCCAATCAGTGAATCAGGACACTCTCTTTTATATTTATAGAGATAAGGTAAGGTTAAATTAGGTAAGGTAAGTAAAGGTTAGGTAAGGTTAGGTAAGGTTAGGTACGGTTAGGTTAGGTTAGGTGAGGTTAGGTAAGGTTAGGTAAGATACGGGAAACTTGCAAAATCGCAGTTACCGGGTACTTGCATAGTTTTGTCTTGTTTTCTCTGTAATTTCTCCATTTAAACGTAAAAACCTTTCACCCATTGTATTAAATTGGATCACAAAACAAAACAGATACTGCGTGACTGTACTATTTATAGTAAAAAGTAAAACTTCCGCATTGAATCCCTTTGTTATTTTTTGTACAATTCATTGTTTACCATAAATTCACTTTATTCAATTTTTGGTTGACACATTTTTTTCGGTGTGTCAATTTTTAATTCAATTAAAACGAAAAGGTTTTTCATTGTCGCGAATCTTTGCTTTTTCATTGGCTACCTTCCAGCTGGCTACTCCATGAGCATGCAACGTGTTTTGGCATCAAATTGGCAATTGCCATTGAAATAAGCCTGACAGGCTGCCTCTGACTGGAAGGTTTCGCGTCAAATATATATTGTAATTCATTTTAACTAATTTCATTTTGATTCGTGGATTGAATTGTGTGCTTTTTGCTCGTATCAGAATGAAATATGTTTTATTTATTTTTCTTCGAAATAATTCAATTAAAACTGCATTTTATTTTTGCACACAACCCAAGAAAAATGACCACCAAACACCACACTTTGATGTTTTGTGCATAATTGAAAAATCATAAAAAAAAACGCAATTCGATTTCGAGTAAAAATGTCAAACATTGTGCAAAATGTCAATTAACATTCAACGAGTTGAGAGAGACAAATGGTAAGATGGGTCCAGGGGTCCAGTCAACAATCAAAATCAAATTGATTTTTAATTAATTTTCGCCACATTTTTTCTGGCTCTCTTTTCACTGTGAGAAATGTGAGAATTGAGTGAGTGAAGTAAATGAATGAGAATTGCTCTGACCCGACACACAAACTGAAGTGGTGGTGGTTGGAGCTGAAGCTGTCAACTATTATAAATTCAATTTAGATATGTGTGATGGATGAATGGAGCAAAAGGGAATTGAATTGAATCGATATGCTGTGGTAGATTAAGGTTTTTAAGCTGACAAATTAAGGATTGAAAGCAATTAGCTTAAAGCTGATTCCATTCCATTTACAGTGTGACCATCATTTTTGTCTTAAAAATACCTTAACACTTAAATGTCGATATACTCACATCAAAGAATTCTACTTTTGAGTTCAACTAACATCTCCACTGAAAGCATTAAACATACCTGAAAAGATAAGACAAAAAAAATGGGCATTTAATTATCAGTTCAACACTTAAAAATATTCAATAAATTATGTTCAAGTAAAATGTGCATTATTCATTACATGTTCTCCCAACCAACTTCATTAAAAATTACAACGCACTTAAAAAAATTTGTTCACTTATGCCTCATTTAACCAAATTAAAAGTAAACATGCGCGCCCAAATTACCCCAAAAGTAAAGAATGTTACGGAAAAAAGAGCTCGGAAATTGAAAAGAAAATGTGCAGATTTTTATCAGCACGCGAAAAACACACACCAGCCGCAGAAAGTAGGCAATGAAAAATTATGCGAGAAGAGAGAAAAAAAAAAGGAAAAGCAAACAGGTAAACAGGTAAACAAAGGCTGAAAGTGAAAGTGTCACGACATGTGAAGGAGGATTGATTATATAAAATACTGACGGAGAGAATATGCAACAACAACAAAGCAAATGTCTGCACAGTGGTTGGACTTGTACGGAGCCGCGGCCATAAATATTTCCCGTTGAGATATCGTTATGAAATTTTTCACAAAAATCGAAAAAAATATTGTGATTATATAGTAAAAAAATTGGTTGCATCGGACGACTATATCCTATAGCTCACATAGCACCGTAGTAAGGCTTATATGGCGATGGTGCGCAAAAATACTTCCAGTAGAGTTGCAGTGCTAAAATTTCATTATTGGCATCCAAGTTATGTATATTTAAATTATCTTCTGTATAAATTTGTGAAAGTGTAACTTCTCTCCCCCTCCCCACAAGCTTTTCGAAATATAAACAAATGAGGTTCTCTAGTTTTTTCAATCATATATAAGAATAAATGTATTTTAATTATCAAAAGTAAAATTTAAATTAAATTTAATTTGAATGCAAAAAAGTTTAACAAATATCTTCTAATAAATCAAATGTACATAGATGACTAAAATTCAGTTTTGTCTCTCTTTGGTAGTTTTCTTTGACCTGTTATAAAAGGGTCTGAGCGCAAAAGAAGTGTATTGATTAAATCTGTATTTGTCAATATGCGAGACATCTTCCGAGTATGTTGCAGCCGGCACTTCTTTATTTCTTTGTTGTTGGACTCCGCAGCTTCCTCTGAGAGCTCTCCAATCGACAGCAACGCGTGCTCTATCACCTTCGCACCGTGAATTGATATTTTATGCACTGTTGCTGGAAGATAGTACCATGGATATATTTTTATCAACTGCTTAGCAGTATCCAACGCATAGCTTTCGAATTTCTTAGCATCCTGATGCTAAGGCTTGCAATATCGTTGCGCATCGGGTTATCACTGCTTCATCAATGCCTGTAATATCAGATGCCAAACTCGGGTTACCAAAAAATTTCCTGGCTGTAATTTCATCGTTGGAAGTTCCTCTGCCTCCGTCTCTTGGCTTATCAACAATTATTCCCATTTTATCGCGAAATTCCGCTTGGACTCGTTCTTTTCTTTGCAGTACTTTAAGCTTTTGTTCTGCTGATCTTGTTTGCCACATTTTTATTTCCAACTTGTATGAAATGTGCAAAAAGTACTCAAAAAAGCGTATGTAGGAATGAAGTTGTGATAATTCAAAATACTTTTTCTCAACTTTTTTTATAAGACATTTTTCAAAATCATATAAAGCATTTCATAGACGACGTATTGCTTAACGCGTTGCACACTTTACCATCTACCATAGTAAGTTGCAGGCTATGATTTATGAATAATTTTTTATTGGGAATTTGAAGCTTATTCATGAATATACACAAATCAGCAAATATCAGCAGCTACACTTAACATTTTTATTACCTTAAAACATTGACAAATACAGTGATAACACTCATAAAGGGGGGATCGGGGGGTAACATAACTAAAAGTCTATTTAAACATGAAAATAACGTTCACAAAATACACAAAAAAAAGTATAATCAATCAAATATACACAACAAATAATAAATTAATCAAATTACCTTCACAAGAAGAATTTATTAAAGTGAATACCTGCAACTTTAAAATTCATTTTAAATAATCGAATTCGGACCTCTCTAGCGAACGTTTGACCACTTTGAAATGCAATTTTGTTTTGACGAAAAGCTAACTTAACGCCGCTGCGCTGCAAAATTGAACACGTGTTCACGCTTTGCATTCTATTTTTAGAATGTACAGTTAGATTTCCGGAAAAAACTGGTTTGCCATTAAGAAATTTGGACAATTTTGAGACAATTTGTTTACATTTTGACTAAATATTTTTAGATGGATTTTTTTTGAATTTTGGCCTATGGGCGCACTATCTCTGCTCACATTGCCGATTCTGCCGGAGAGCACTGCACGAGTGACACTAAACAAAAAATTGTTCTATCTAGTTCAAATGAATTTGTGTTACAGTCAAGAGAATCAATGCTCACACTGTCAAAGCGAGACATTTTACTAAACTATCTAGTGTCTGATTGGGAGTTGATGATCTACTTCGTTTCGTTAACAAAGCCAGTGTGAGTGCTAGCATTAGGAAAGGAACTTAATCTACATTTATGATAGGAAAATCACACTGAGACACTATGAACATTATTAACTCGAAAGTATATCATGCCAATGATCAATGCATAAGCACAGTTCACAGCTATGGGATGGTATCCAACCGCAACCC
Organism: Lordiphosa stackelbergi; assembly: GCA_018904235.1. NCBI lineage: Eukaryota > Metazoa > Arthropoda > Insecta > Diptera > Drosophilidae > Lordiphosa > Lordiphosa stackelbergi. Next base: position 4,892 of record JAEIFU010002950.1, read on the forward strand.
ACAAACGACCACACATAACTACATAACCATGATTATGTGAATATTGAACTGCGATAAATTCCATAGATAAAGAACTTAGTGAAGATCGTAAAGAATGTTTAAAACCACTTTCCGTGATGGACAAATCATTAAATCGCTGAAAATTACCAAAGAGGTTCAAAAAATAGTAATAATGCCAAACAAACTTCACACCTAACCAAGAGGAAAATTTAGCAAGGATAAAGCGCATAAGCGTATGGTAAAAAAACCACTAAGCGCTTAAGAAACAGGCGACAAATGACCACACATACTTATATATTAATGATTATGACAATACCTAACCACGATAAATACCATTGATGACCAATGGTAAGGAATATAATCAAGATCATAAAGAATGTTTGAACCCTTTCCCCCCTTCCGTGGCTGACTATCAGTAAATCCTTGAAAAATACCAAGGAGGATAAAGAAATATTAATATTGCGGTCCGTTACTGCTGTTATTTTTTGAATATTATGTTTGATCCAAGTTCTGTAACTATTATTGCATGTACCTTCTCTTATATAATGCAAAGTTACGCATAAATAGGATGTTTTGGAAAAACTATCCGTCCACGCACCTGACGTGATTGCATATCCATTACCTTTTATTAAGGATGTTTCCTTCATCACTGAACCGAGTTCTTTTTTATAGAGGTCCGTAAAATTTCGTGATACCAGTTGGTTGACGTTAAAACTATGTCCAAGACGATTTCCTAATTCAAGGGCTAGCGATATGAGGTCTTTAATACCAAAATCGCGGATGACACTGAAAGGCCAACAATTTTAAACGACCCACATCGTCAAAGTTGACGGTTGTGACCGATGATTTCGCGTTCGCATCTACGTGTATACAAGATTCATGCCCGTTACCAATGACTTTTATTCAAAAAAAAACCTGTTGCATTTATGTCAAACAAAATTCGTAGTAGACCCATAATATTTCAAATCACTTGAGCCATTTCGGCACGCAACCACATTTGGAATTTCATTTTTCGTCTCCCCAAGAACATGACCAAACACGTCTTACACCTTGATTCTATATAGCGTTATCCGCTAAAGCTGTATAGACCACTACTAATATTGGCTCTTATTTGAGCTGTCGTTCCAGATAATGACGGATTCTGTGGAACATGTTCAATGCCGACCCCTAAAATAGTAACTTATTTCTTTGAAATCATCAACTCACTGCCTAAACTGTGAGAGCTCGCAATTTAGTTGATTGGCAACTTCTCTGCTCACATTGGTGACCCCTGATAGAACATCTTATAAAGGGTGATTCAATAAGAAGTGTTTTGTTTTAATTATTAATAAAACACAACAAATTAAAGTGGACGGTGAAACCTTTACTATGGTCTGAAATAACTATCTCTGATTTTTACTATTTAAAGATAATGTCATTCAAATTTAATTCATTCGGATGGTGCAGTCTTTGATTACTCTTTCCAGCATTGCTACGGAAATCTCACGAATTACGCGAGTAATGTGGGCTTTCAAGTCTTGTATCGTAACTGGCTTATCGATGAACACTTTTGACTTTATGTAACCCCAAAGGAAAACGAGAAGGCCAAGCTAATTTCGTCTTTGCCGAAGTTTTAAAACCTTGCAAATGTTTTAACACATCAGAGTTTAAGAACGCCAGCATTAACATAAACAATTTTTCTAAGTAAACCCACTTTTCTACCGATAGTTCTATGACAGCAATAAGATATAGTCATCCGATTTTGACCAACACTTTCAAATCTATGTAAAAGCGCATAATGGTAGTAAACTTGCTGAAGTGAGACACGTTAACATTAAAAACAAAAATGGTTTTTTTCTCACAAAGAACCACTTTTCGACCGATAGTTCCTATGGCAGCTATAAGATATAGTCATCCGATCCGACATATTAGCAGTGTGCAGTAAAAAGAAGACTCTGTGCAAAGTTTCAGCTCGATAGCTTTAAAACTGAGAGACTAGTTCGCAGAGAAACAGACAGACAGACGGACGGACAAAAGCTCAATCGACTCAGCTCGTCGTCCCTCATCAAGAATATATAGTTTATAGGGTCGGAAATGAATATTTCTATGCATTTCAATCTTCTGAGCAAAATTATATACCCTTTGCAAGGGTATACAAAAAAGCAACACATTTCTCTGCAAGCTGCTTTTATTCCAAGGCTAAAAGTTGAGGTTCAGGTTCGGGTTGGGGTAGAAAAAATTGTTCTGCTGCGGTTCAGGTTCGGTTTGGACCTATCAAAAATTCCGGAGTCTACGACTGCAGCTTTGACTAAAATATAACCAAAACTGTTCCATTAGCTACGCTCTACTCTGCTCAGATCATACTGTTGTAATATACTCGTAAGCACTCCCTATTGAGGGCATGTCTCATATTACCGGTGTTGACTTAAGTCGCTGTTTAGTTGCCTAACCAACCATATTTGACCTACTATTTTGTAGCCCCCCTCCTACTACACAGCATATTTTCCAAATTTCATTGCCTACTTTTGGGCAACCCAACTCAGCTTACCAATTCTATTAAAATTCTTTTGAAAAAGTCACACGCACGCACACACGGGCAGCGACAGAAACAGAGACAGAGACAACTACATATTAGAAAAGTATTAAATTACAGCCCCATGCACACGCCTCTGTTTGCACAATGTCCTTGCCCAGCAGACCCAGGCCCAGGTCCAGGTCCTGGCTATCCTTTTTGCCCAGCAAAAAGAAAATTATATGTCCTCCTACTCCTGCTCCTGCTGCTGCTTCTGCTGTGGTGGTGGTCCGGCAAAGTGTGAAGTCATCGCTTTATAATCAAGTTTTCCTTTCAAGTTTTTTTTTTTGTTCGTTTTTCCTGTAGCCTCGGTCCATATGTTGGTTCAAATTGTCGCCTAGCTTGGGCAAAGGATGCAAGGATATGTGTAACTGTGTGTGTTTATATTTTAGCTCTTGGCCGTTTACTTACTGCTGACTGTTCTTATGTCTCCCGACATGAAAATTAAATTGACCGAAGCTGCTTAAAGTTATTAAAGGCAAAAAAAAGAAAGAAAGGGACGACCCCGAACAAGTTAATATTTAGATAAGAAGGAAACAGCGGAAGCGGGTGGTAGGAAAATACTCTTTCGAAAATGTGCATCCTCGAATTTTTAATGAACTTGGAATAATTTGGAAAATACGATAAATACCTGTTGATATTTGACATTTATTTAAGAATTGGGATTATTCTTGAATCGTCGATATGGAAACGATAAATTCATTTGGATATTTACTATGGAATACTCAAACCAATTGGCGCAATTTCATATTTCAAAATTTTAATCAAACGCCGCTAAATCGACCATTTCATCACCCGTCCGTTCGTCCTTATGAACCAACAGATCTCAGAGATGGTAAGATATAGAAATATGAAGTCTTAGCAGATAAGTTTAATAATTGATTGTCATGGCGAATGCAATTTACAGCATTCACTGAATTTGACCGATTTGTATGATACCAAATCGCCTGGCAACGACTTCTGTATCTTTATTCTTTTTGTGCTCATTCAAAGGAAGTCCAGCTTGCCGATGAAGCGCCTGGTGTTAGACGAATAGAGGTTATTGTAGCCGCAACGTGCATCCACGCGATTGACGTCCTCACCGCCCATAAAGTGGATTTGTAAAAATTTATGTGGTTCGTTTGGCATTGGCATCCACTTGGCCTTTGACATTTGTCGCTGTATTGTGCATTATTTCTGTTGACCCAAACGAAGTCATTTGAAAGCATGAATTAAATCTACGAATGGATTTCAGAAACTGGGTTGAGTCTGGATACGTGCCGATGAACAAACTGTTCAATGGTTCTGGTGCGGTCTCCATTTCCAGTAGTTGCATTTTCAATGAGCAACACTTGCCGGCAAACTCAGTTTTGAATTTGAGCGTAATAACCACCAGGACGTTCGGATGAGCGAAATATTCGATAGTTGTCTCATACTCGAATGCGAAACGAAGGAACGAAGCAGATGTAAATGCTCGTTGTACTTGTAGGAGTTGTTGGTCAATTGTTCTGCTTGTGTTAACATCTGTCCGGCGCGCTTGTCTCTCCTTCAATTGTTTTTGTTGAAGCTCGTACCTTTTGTGATTGAGAAGAACGCAGTTGCGACCTACTGACACGCGTAACTTCATTTATTTCATGTAATTGCTGATCTGTTCTTGCTGCCCTAACATTTAGCATGTGTGTTGCTGCATTCGATCGACGGCCCAAATATCCACCCTTACGTTTTGCTGGCATTGTTTACTATAACACATATACACACAGAAATGTCATTTTTTGCTGCCCAAATAGCCACCCCTACGTGTTGCTGGCAGCCGCGTCATACAGGCCGATCTGCTTGAACGACTAAGCTGCAAAAAGTCTTGAAAAAACTCGTCTGTTCACACGTTTAGAGCGCGCCATAGCCGCATCGGTGATCTTTCCCAGAACCAGTACGGGTTCAGGAAGGCGAGATCTACAGTCGATGCCACCCAGAAGGTAGTTAGCACTGCGGCGAACGCGATTGAAGGTACCAGATGGAGAAACGGCAAAAAAGAATACTGTCTAGTTGTTACTCTAGATATCCGCAACGCTTTTAACTCGGCTAGGTGGAGCTGCATTTTAAGGGCCCTGACAAACTTTGGACTTCCCTTATACCTGCTTCAGACGATCCGCAGCTACTTCAGCAACAGGGTACTCAAATACGATACCACTGCACGCACAGAGACGTACGAAGTAACCGGAGGTGTTCCGCAAGGATCCGTTTTAGGTCCTCTACTATTGAACGTAATGTACGACGGCATCCTGCGACTATCTTTCCCTCTAAGAGTACAAGTCGTCGGATTTGCGGACGACGTAGCGGTGGTGGTAGTGGCAAAACACCTTGAGCAGGTAGAGCGGCTGTGTAACCAAGCTATCAGGCAGATAGAGTCGTGGCTTTGCTCAGTGGGCTTAAAACTTGCCCCCCACAAGACTGAAACTGTCCTCATTAGCAGCAGAAAAAAGGTGGAGACTGCACAAATTACCGTGGGTAATGCAGTGCTCACCTGAAAGAGAGCGCTGAGATACTTAGGAGTTATGCTGGACACCAGGCTCAGCTTTCTCTAGTGAAAAAGCGGCAGCAGTAAACCGAGCGCTTTCCAGGATAATGCTTAACACCAGAGGCCCGAAGCAAGGTCGAAGGTTACTGCTCAACAGCGTTATGAGGTCGACCATATTGTACGCTGCTCCAATCTGGATGGGGGCACTAAAGGTGAAAAGTTACAGTCGTGGTCTGGAGGCAACACATCGACTGGGAGCAATCCGCATATGCTGCGCATTTTGCACAGTGTCAGATGATGCAGCGCTAGTCATTGCAGGTGTGCCCCGCCCCTGAATGAATTGGCCGCAGTGAACACGAAGGTGTATAACGAGGTCCACGGCAGTAAGCTTCCAGCAACCATGAAAAAGGCAGTGCAAGCTTCCGCTTAGGAAGAAAGCTTGCTTAGGTGGCAAATCCGGTGGGACTATGCGAAGCAATGCTTAACGGCCGTACCGCGGAATCGCAGCCACCTGAAACGATTGATGAAAAACGATATTCCGCTATTTTACACAGATGAGCAGCCAGCTGCGTAGTCAATTCAAAAGCATGTTTTTTAGGGCGACATTCAAATCACCTAGCGTTACGAAATATAGTTAAAAATCTATTCTACGCCTGCCAAATTTCTTTAAAATAGGTCAAGCTGTTTCGAAGAGTTTGTCTAACTAACATGTGACACGAGATTTTGTAAAAAGTCTTGCGGTATTTCCGCAGCTTGTCTTTTGAGCGTGTTCTATTTATCGTAATTTAATAATAAGTTTGTTTTAAATTCAATAATGTTTAGCTGTGTCCGTTTAAATTGATCCTAGTGGGCGTGCTTATTATGTACAACATTTCTAAGAGTGAACCGTTTGTTATATTTTGTTCCTGGTGCCATATTCACATTTGAGAAATCAGCTGTATGCTTGCTCTCTGCACAGTGGGCCCCAAGTGCTTTTTTTTGGTTTTGGGGTCTCGTCTCGTCGTTTTATATCAGTCTTGTGTCCTGATAGTCTAGTTTTTAAATTAGATTTCCGTTTCCGGCACAAGGGATTTTGTAGATCAAATTACTTTTTTCCAGCGTCGCTATTTTGCTCTTTGTATTACTAAAAAATATTTTATTTGTGTGTATCGGTTTATGAGCTATGGTCACTCTGTCTTTGTTGTAGCAATCGGAACGAATTAGACGATCGGAAAAAGATGGTATGTAGACAACCGATTTGTATATCTTAGGTGTTGTTTCTTTTGGTGTACTATTCTGGGTTTTACTCTTCTTCAATGGGCCAATTGACCTCGAGTGCCAATCAACTATTTCTTAAATAACTAAGAAGAGGTCGCTAAAACCAATAACTAGTAAAATTACCTTAATAATTCCATTGAATATTGTTGTTGAAAATTGTCATAGTGATTAGAGCTTCCAAGTAAGTCCTGTACTTTTAGCACTAAGAAGAAATATAAAAAAGATACAAAATACACACAGAAATATCTTTTTTCTGCTGCCCAAATAGTCACTCCTACGTGTTGCTGGCATTGCTTAAGCACTCACCTCACACAGACAGGCCAATGAAACGGTTGATGAAAAACGATATTCCGATATTTTACACAGATGAGCAGCCAGCTGCGTTGTCAATTCAAAAGCGTGTTCTTTAGAGCGACACCCAAATCATCTAGCCTGGCAAATTTCTTTAAAATAGGTCAAGCCGTTTCGAAGAGTTTGGCTAACTAACATGCGACACGAGATTTTGATATAAGAAGAAGATAGATTTCAAATGAAATGGAAACAAACTATTTAAATCCAATCAAGGTTATACCACAATTTAGGATGGACTTGTTTGCTGAGAGCAGTAACCAATGTGAATCAGCCATCTGTCTCTCTCTCTCACACACAATTAACACTCCAGTCTTAACATTTAAGCACTTTGACTTTGCATGAAAGGGATTAGTTAAAGGTTCCTTTTTTTTTAAAGCTTCCTCTTTCTATTTTAAACATTAATTCAAGTTTTTGCACTGAAAGCAGGCAGGCGGCAGGCACTTTACACTATTACACCCGCAACAACAACAACAACAACAGCAACAAGGAAGCTTGGTTCAAGCGGTTTGAAACTGCGCAACGTGGAAAAATTCATCAAGCGCAAAATAACATTGCATACTTTATGGCGCATTATGAAAACACACGCGCTGAACAGAGAGAAAAGTTGGGTTTGTGGGGGGGGAGGATATTTGCGCTACATTTACACAAAAACGTTTTAGAAAATGTGCGCAACATGACAATCACAACCCCCCAACCACCACCCCCGCCCTAGCTCTGTCTCTCTCTCTCTCTCTAACACACTTAAAACTATTAAAAACATGCAAAACGCGAACTGGCAGTTAACCCTCAGACCTCTCCAAAAACCCGGACAACGAGTTATGCAGATAACTTGGATGATGATGATGATGATGGTGACGAGTGCGAGACAAAGAGAGAGAGAGAGGGAGGACATTTGCTGTAAACAGAGCAACAATCGTGTTGGCGTCGCTAGCTGACGTCAGCTTTTTCCTCCTCATCCAATTTGGCTGTGGATATTTTCGCCATATGGCAGAGTAATGATAATAAACTCCTAAAAACACACACACACAGACAGTGGAGGGGGAGGGGGGACCAAGCAACAGGCGGGCACCAACACCACAAGTGTCGTCACTCTGACGGCAAATGTCGGACATTGGACGTCGTCGCCTTCAAAGGATGTCAGGTCTTCTTGCCGGGGTTATTTTCTTTCAATTTTCTGGCTCACAGTTAATGTAGCTTGCTGTCATCAGAGGGAAGGGGGAAGCGTTTAAAGTAGGCAAAATAATTGTTCCCTTGCATTAATACTTTCTTCTTTTCTTTCTTTTTTTTTGTTCAACTGACAAATGCAATTAAAAAATGAAAATATGTAGGAAAAATCTCATTGCCATCTTCTCTCTGCGGTTAGCTGGCTGCTGTGTCCAATGCCAATAACAGGCTGCGAATTAAGCGCACGACTGACGTTGTTTCATCTGCTTCATCCTTCTTCTTCTCCCCCTGCCTTCGTTTCTATTGCATACCCCCAGGCGTTATATGTAATTGCATTTTTTAGTTTTAATGGAGCGCACAGAAACCGGGAATGAAACGGAACGAACGGAACGAACGGTTGGATTTTGCTGGCTAGAAGCTGCGCAGCGAATGTAATTAATTTGTAACGTTTGATGACAAGCTTAATGGGCAACAAAGTCCAGCAGCGGCAGTGGTGGGAGCAGGGGAGGGGAGGTGGGGAGACCGCCAACTGACTAACTAGGTTTGGAGGTGGGTGCGGGCATCTTCTTAATAGTTTTATAATTGCATTTGATATGATTTTGCAAGAAAAAAATGCAGTCTACTTTTAGGGGACAGGGGAGTATGTAATTGAAATTGTATTACGGGAAATTAGAAGCAATTTGATTTCCTTATTTAAAGGGCCTTGAACCTCGGATCTTTAACCTTCAAACTCAAACTCAAACCTTGAATCCTCTTACCTCTAACCTCAAACCTCTAATCTTTAAGCTCCAACCTTCACACCTTCAAACCTCAAACCTCTAGCTTCCAAACTCCAACCTGCAAACTCAAACCTCGAACCTCTTACCTCCAACCTGCAAACTCAAACCTCAAAAGTCCAACCTCCAACCTTGAGCTTCTAACCTCGAACCTTCAAACCTCTTGCATCCAAATTTTTAACCTCCAAACTCAAACCTTTAACCTTATAATTCTAATCTTTAACCTCCAATCTCAAACGAACTCAAACCTTCAAACCTCTTAACTCTAACCTCCAAACTCAAACCTCTAATCTTTAACATCCAACCTTCACACCTTCAAACCTCAAGCTTCCAATCTCCAACCTTCAAACTCAAACCTCAAAACTTCAAACCTCAAACCTTTAACCTTCCAAACTATAATTCTCCCAAACTCAAACCTCTAACCTTAAACCTTCAACCGACAACTCAAGGCTCGAATCTCTTACCTCTAAGCTCAAACTTCAAAACTCCAACCTCTAACGTCCATACTTCAAACCTTTAACTTCCAATCTCAAATCTTTAAACTCCAAACTCAAACCTTTAGCCTTAAACCTGAAGCCTTAACCTTCAACCTGCAAACTCAAACCTCGAACCTACCTCAGCCTCCAACTACAAGCCTTCAAACCTCTATTTTCCAATCTCTATCCTCCAAACTCAAACCTCTATCATTTATCCTCCAAACTCAAACGTCTTACCCTAAGCCCCAGCCTCCAACCACTAACCTCTAACCATCAAACTCAAACCTCCAACCTCGGACCTTCAAACCTCTTACTTCCAACCTCTAACCTCCAAAATCAAACCTTTAACTAGATAGATAGATGTTTATTTTTTCCATATACATATACATAGTTTGTAGCTGCAGATTTAATTTACGAATTCCAAAAATAAACATGGTTTATAACCGTCAGCTTTTCTTCTGTTGTTTTAACAACGTTCAAAAGTATTATAATTTGTCTTTTTTAATTATAATATTTGTATTAAAAATCTTCATTAATAATATTTTTCCTATATATTATAGCCCCCTCAGTAAATCTAGCCAGATTCTTCCATCCCATTTCTCCATTTAAAGCCATGACTACCTCTTCTGTTGTAAGTGTGCCTTTCTGAAACCAACGCAGACGGAATTCTCTTAAAACCGGACATCGCCCCACAAAATGCTGCATTTCTTCCAACTCCTTGCTGTTACATAGTAAGCATATACCACCGTTAACAGTCCTTCTTGGGCAGCCGTTCAACCATTGCAGATCCTTTCTCGCCTTCATTATTCAGGTTAAGCTCATTGCAGTATGAAGGTCCTACCTCATGGCTTAAATCTTTATATATTCTCACTGCTCTTTTTGTGGCCTTGACTAAATGTTGGCCTCGGCTCTCTTCTTTAAGTGCAGTAAGAAGCTGTATATTGCCTTCAATCCACTCAGCGTGCAATGCGTTGCTCTCCAGAGTTACCCCATTTCGCTTACACATGTCTTAAGCTTTGAAAACCATCCCAAATTATTGCGCATCATTATCTTAGCCAGGATATGCGAAAGTCGAGCTGCTTCATACTCAACTTCCTTAAGATAAAGAGTTAAGCTGTAAATGTGCTTATCTTCAAGTCCTGCTTCTATTGTCAAAATATAATTCGGCGTACAGTCTGGCAGGTTAAGTATCCTCTTAATAAAATAACGTTGCATTTGATCTGCCTCGTCGCTTATTTCTTCTCCCGATATTTGAGCTCTATAGCACTGCACCGCACTGCTGATTTCCTCCTTTTCGGAACACCATTATCTCGGACTTCGTTTTATTCACTCCCATGCCACACAGTGTGCAGTATAGCTCCAGTTTTCCAACCTCCAACCAGTAAATTCTAACCTCCAACCTGCAAACTCAAACCTCAAACATCGAACCGCCAAGCTCAAACCTCACACCTCCAACCTCGAACCGTCAAGCCTCTAACTTACAATCGCAAACCTCCAAACTCAAACTTCCAACCACAAACCTATGACCTCCAACGTCAAATCTCAAACATCTTACCCCTAACCCGTGAACTCAAATCTCCCACCCTCAAACCATTAAACCTTTAACTTCCAATCTCAAACCACCAATCTTTGAGCACCAATCTCAAGCCTCAAACCTTCAAACCTGCAACTTCCGAACTCTAACCTCCAAACTGAAACCTCTAAACTCCAAACTCTCTAACCCTTAAATCTATCTCCCAACCTTAAACCTCTAAACTCCATTCACTAATCTAATTCTAACTACTAAGCTCTAGTCTCAGTTAAAGTCTCCAGTCGAGTTATCAGTCTAAGAGCCGATTTCTCCTCTTCCAGATAGCTGTTTTGTGTCAGATAAACTCACAATTTACTCTGCTATTTGTAATATGTGACAAATAGGTCTATGTAGAAGATGAGAAATCGGCATCTAATATCGACCATACCATCTAGTCAAACCAAGTTTAGTTTCAGACTCCAACCGTCTTCGTCACGAACTCAAACCGTCTGAACCCTGATTCACTTCAGCCCATCAGGCCTGCTTTGGCGCAATCTAAATACAACCGCAACAGAGCAAGACAGGGTGAGAATCGCGCAGCGCTGCTGACAGCGAAGAGGCACTGAGCAAACGTGCAATCTATACTTCTCTCATCTGTGTCTTAGCTTAAATTCTCAATCTCAGTTTAGGTCTCAGTTTAAATCACAGACTCACTTTAAATCTCGTTCTCAGTTTGGGTCTCAGTTTCAGTTTACGGTCTATACTCAGATACGATAAGAAGTTAGTTTGACACAATACTTCACATAAAGAAATACTTAAGAACAATTTAGAAATCTTCTTTATTGTTGTCGGTGCCTTCGCACAGTAGTCTTATTTATATAAAGTATTGCGCCGAAATAAGTTTTTATCTCATATGAGTATATGCTTTTAAGTCTTTATCTCAGTTTAAATCTCAAATTTAAGTTTAAGTTAAGCTACGTTAACTATTTTGTTTAAAAACTGATTAGGTTTATATTCGGTTTATTGGAGACGGCGTGTTGCCGGTAAGAATGAGTGTCACAGACAGGCGGAGAGCTAAGTGTGTGTGAGTTACAGAGGAGAGAGTATTGAGCATCGATAGTTGTTCGCGATGTGTGAACCAGATAGATCTGTGACTGAAACCGCCACAGCCACTCCCCCCTTAAACGATGCGTAGAGACGACTGGGTTATCAGGGAAGTTGACGGTGAATACTGGCTTGAATATACATGTAGAGAGTGATACTCTCAGAGTATGTTTAATGAGTGTTTTAATAAGTATATAGTTGATTACATATTAATTGTGATTATAATAAAAGGAATGTTTAAGGCGACATGAGCTTGCGCAGCAAGAATCCACAGCAGCATTTGAACAACTTGGCGACTGAACAACTGATCGACTTTTAAACCCGGCGTATAACAAGTTAACGACTTTAATGTACTCGGATATGGACAACTTAACAACAACGGCAACTATTACGGCTGACTTGGACAACTTAACAACTGCGACTTCTCGGTACAACTCGACGACTTCTATACAACAACTTAGCTCGACTCCGTTGACTCATATGAACGAACCACTGCTCATGAACCACTACCAGGGTTTCCAGCTCGTCAGTACATCTTCACTTTACATACGTGATATGTTGTGTGTGGTTTCACATGTAAGGAGGCTCAATAGGCTGGATGTTGTGGAGCTTGGAATCTATGTGTTGTTGAAATGTTTGAACGACTTTTATTTTTATGCTCGAACATTTAGTTTATGTATAGACGTGCAGATTTTAGCTGAATGTCGAAGAGATGGTTTTACATGTATTGCCTATATGTCAGTGGCTTATGTCAATGTGGATAGGACATGTGTGCCTGTAGCTATGTCGTCGAGTTGACTGGACATGTGTGCCTGTGCAAACGTACATCCGCCTGCCACCGGTCTCTTTTTGACAAGGTGGATTGGTCTGGACCAAGGGTTCTTGTGTGGCTATTTAAGCCAGGCTGAAGAAGCTCCTTGAAATCTGACATGACGTTTTCATGTATGAATGATCGTTTTGTTCGCTGCGAACAGGTTGAGACTGTTGTTAATGAGTTAATTGAAAACTCTTTTTATCGGTCATTGTTGTTTCTGGGCGTGCTCATATGAGTGTATGTGTCGTTGCAGCGCGAATGCTCTGTTGTATGCATGTGTGCGTTGTGGTTGTGTGCGCAGTTGTACGTTGTTTACATGTGTATGTACTTCTTGATGAAGCCGTTTGTTGTATTGTTGGCCACTTTATTTATGTGAATTTGTTTAATGTTTTTTGCACATTACACTGTTGTTTTTGTGTTGTTGCGTTGCAATGCGTTTGTAAGTTTGTTTCTGGGGCACCACCGTTTTGGCGAGACGCCGATTTCGCGGCACCCGTAACCATTTAAGTGTATCGAGATGTTAGATTGTTCTTTCAGAAGGGGTCACTATATGTAGCTACGCTAGGTTAACTATTTAGTTTAAAACACTGATTAGGTTTAAGTTCGGTTTATTGAAGACGCCGTCCGTTGCCGGTAAGAATGAGTGTCGCAGAAAGGCGGAGAGCTTAGTGTGCGTTAGAGATGTAAGATCTATATCTATATCTATATCTATCTACATCTATATCTATTCTTCTACTCTACACCTACTTCTACATCTACATCTTTATGTATATTTATATCTACATCCATATCTATCTATATCAATGCGCTTTCCTTCCTCTGACTCATACAGTCCGTGCAAATAAAAAAGAATACAAACGGGAGTAATTTGCGGCACCCATTCTAAGATTCTACCCTCAACGAAAACTAACACTCAATTCCAACTGCAAGCACTAATTAATTTCAACTCCAACTACTCTCCCCCAAACGCCCCCCTCGTTCACTGTCACTCTCTCCTTCTTTCTTTTACTTTTCCCAGCTTTTAGCATACATATTAGATAGAATTTACACGTAAACGTACTTCATTATTATCCAGGCGAGTGTGTCGCATGCACAAACATGCCCGAAAAAAAACCCCCAAAGTATCCTACTCCAAAAAAAGAGAAAGAAAAAAACCGAAAGGAGAGAAAAAATAAATACATTAAAATGCCAGCGGGTAAAATGAAGATACAAACAAACGCATTAATACGTGACGCTGAAACATTATTAGAAATTGTGTCTCGATGCTGGGCTGGTTACTAGCAAAAGAAGGAGCAGGCAGGCAGGCAGGCGGCAGCTCCTGCTACTACGTGCCTCTATGCTGCCAAAGACTTGGCAATATATTTTAGAATTTTTGCACCAGCAGCGTATGCGGTTTGCTCTCCAGTGCTCAGCTTTCTCCTGCTGTCATGTCTGCGCGTACTTTTTAATATGAATTTAGTCCTTTAAGTCGTCCTGTCTAGCAAGCGAGCAGAAAGAAGGGGTTCGTTTGTGTTGCATTTGCGTTGTCTGTTTTTTTTTTTTGTGTTCTTTGCGCCAAATTTTACTTTTGGACCCCGCCGCACGTTTGTTCAATATGTCAATATTACTTGCTGCCTTCTTCTGAGTGGCATTACAACGTCGATTCCTTTCTTTCGCGCCAGCAAAGGATGCTACTTCGCTTGTAAGTGACTTAATCAAATAACTTTGCATTCAGTGGGGTTTTTTTTGTTTCACAGTCTCCTCTTTCTAAGCTTGTGTTTTGTGCGCCATTAAACATGACTTTATTTTCTTTTTTTGGTAAATGTTTTTGGTTTTGGTTTTTATTTTGTCTAGTGACACGTAGCTTGGCGAAACGACAGTAACTAGAATAAGTCGCAATGAATGGTTGGGGTTAAAGTTGAATGGGTTTTAAGCAAACGATAGGTTGGTTAATTGTTTACTTGATGGAAAAAGTTGACTAACGATAAGTTGCTTTGTGGAATTGTATTGCAATTTGAGTAAACTTTTCAACGAACTTCGCAATCTGTTCCAAGAATATCTTAATCATTCGCGGTTTTCGGTTCAGCACTTTATAAAGAAACCCATTTGGTTCGGAACACATCGCACCACAAAGAGGGCTGGTAGACTGTACAGCTGTTTCAGGAACCTTCCGGCCTCATTATCAGCAGTCTTTGCCTATCTTCTGTAAGTCACCAGCGCTGTTATAACCGATTGGGAATTACACAGCGGCTTTATAGCAAAAACCAGGCGACCAGACAGGTAAAAACTAATGATAATGGAACCGGGCGGTTCCTGAAATAGCTGTACAGTCTACCAGTTTGATTAACACAAAGGTCGTTAAAACATTGACGAATTTCTAAAATATAATGCAGATATTAGTAACCACAAACATAACCTAAAATCAATCCCCAACCATATCAGAAGTTGATTAAGACTGGACTTTCTCAAACCAAGTAAGAGAAGAATTGATTTGAGAAGGGTTTTTCAATCACGGAATTCTTGCCTTGATCCCGATGGGAGAGCTTGACTTTAGATCGATGTCGATTTATTTCAATAACACAAGGGATGGTTATTATCTTATTATCTTCAAACTCGATTTGATCCCTCAATCGGATCCAATCAAAAAGGTCCCACATTGATTTAAGCTCAATTTTCGTACTTGATTTGAATTGAAAACTGGCTTGTTTCAAGCACTGTTAGGAAGTACCTAGGTATTTGGATGAAAAGGTTACAGAACCTTATACGATACGTTTTGTAGTAAAAATAGACATAACAGAACCAAAAATTATTAAATGGGTTGGGTTCAGAGAATTGTTTAGATTCAAAGTTTATCACTCACATGCCTTGCTTTCATTTTAAATTTGTAAGTAAATAACGAAGACTTGGTTTGAACTAACATTTGACAAAAATGTACCATTACCATTGAAAAAAATTTTTAATATAACCAAGACAATATGTAAATAATATTTACTAAATATATGTTTATCGTATATTTCTGCACAATTTCTTCTCTTCTGCGCTTTTCTCGCTCTCTTGACAACTTGTTAAATTTCACTCAGTAAGCAACAGCACTCTATAGGAAATTTTCCCAAAAATCAGGCATTAATTAATAACTTAAAAACTAAGCAAGATATTACGGTCTAGGTTTATGCTTTAGGTTATGTATACCGTTGGGCTATACGCCTTAAAAAATATTGTACAAGAAAAAATTGTTTTCTGTGTATTTTAAATAAGAATGTATGTGCATTTATTGATGCGTAATAAGAAACACATTTTTTCGCCCGCAAACTTTTATGGAATTTCAAGGGTATCCTGAAAAAAAATGCGGCTCATTTATTTTTTGGGGATTTCTATTCTGTTCTTACTGGCATTTCTAACTGCGAAATACTCTACTTTAAAGGCAAAGCGTCGTCGACAGAAGACTGGAAAGGGTTCTTGATTGAGTGTGACACTAAATTTCGGATCATTTTTGCCTTTAAGGACTTATATAAACTATCCTAAAAACTGCTGCATGGTCAGCTTGTCGTGTTTTTTTTTCAGCTTGCTTCTTGTACCAAGTTAGCTCCAGCAGCTTGTTTCCTACGACCTCTAATACGTTTTAGCGTAAATGACCATCGGGAACGAAACTCTGTGTTCATGTGCTTCTCAATGGCTTAGAATTGATTTTCCGCGTTCAAATTGTTGCATTATTCGGTTAAATTTCCGCAATTCATCCTTTTTTCCATATTTTTTTAAATATCATTCATATGCAACTGATAGACCCTCTCTAAAGAAATGATGAATAACATCTTCTTTACTCTTCAAATCTTTTCATTTGGATGCAAGTACACAGAGGGAAAAACGTGTTCAGAAAATAAGTTGCCTTCAACTCAAAAATGAGAACAGAATGTTCTCCAATTTTTGGAGAGCGAATGTTCTTAATGTTCTTGAAATGAGTAAAGTTGTTCTCAATCGGATAATATTTGCTTTGAACAACAAACAAACCCGGTCTTAAGAGAGAAAGATATACAAGAGAGAGCGGTAGAGCGAGTTGGCTCTCTTTTTGATCTCTCTCTTGTCAGCTCAACAAAGCATAAGTAGCCCTCTAGACGTGCGTCTGAAAAACTGTTCAACGGTTGAATTGACTAGCGCGTCATTCCATACGTTGAGTGCATAAGGTACCGGGCTCAAGTCCCAGTCAAGCCCGAAAAAATTTTTCGTGTTTTTTCTGAAAACTTAAATGAAACAAGGTCAGGTGGGGTGTGGTGTGGGTCGTTAAAGTTCGATGCTATGGAATATATGGGTGGAGGGAAAAGCACCAGGCGCACATATCCAAGGAGTCTTGACTCCCTTCACGTCCAATCGAAAGAGGTATGTCCACGTTCCCTATTCCACCCAAATGTGAGGAATCCGCCCACACCTGATCCTGCAAGTGCAATCGAATTTTTTTCTCAGGTGAGTTTAAAATGTTCTCGAAAACGGAACAATATTAACTCAAATCATGTTCTCAAAAATGGAACAATATCAACTCAATTTGAGTTTTTGTGTTCTCAAAAGATTGTTCTTGAAGTGAGAACATTGCACTACATGTGAGAAAACCCGTTCATGCATACTTTTTGATAACGTTTGTGCTCATTTTGAGTCCAATGTTCTCGGTTTTTCCCTCTGTAGGCATTGGAGAAAATGAGGTTGAGTCCTAAAAATGGGAAATTTTTCAAATAATTGCACCTAATTGCGGTTGAGAAAAAGTGAAACAGAAGCCAAATTGCAAAATCTTAAAAGGTGGTAAAAGTCACAGCTCAACCTAATCTAAACAAAATTTGGAGGGCTTGCTAGGTTAAATTTTCTTCCCATTTTTTTTTTGTGGGATGAAACACAAATACCTTCAACTTCAGGGACGCCACGATTAATTTATACAGATCAAAGGCATTAAAACATTTTACATACCACAACAAGTAGATTCCGTTAAAAATATTCTACAAAACTTTCTGTTTTTATTGATATTTGGCCATAACAATTGCTGCAAAACATACATTTAACATTAAACTGTTATTCGTTAGCATAACCTGACTTTAGCAGTTGCTCATTTAACTGTGATCTGTTAAATCAAATTTGTTGTACGTAACATTGAAGACTGATGTATTTGTGAATTAATGAGGCAAAAATAATTTAGAGTTTTGAGCACTTTTGCCTAATAAATGGCAAAAATTCTTACAGTAAACTGTTGTAAGCACGAGGTCCGAATATCTCACTCAAAATGAAAGTGTTGTAAAATAACAGATAGTGATTTTTTTTTTGAGTATAAGTGTTTCGCTCAGTGAAAGTGACTTATTTTTTCGAGTGTAAGGTGTTTATCTCAGTGAGAAACACATATTTTCATTTTTTTCTGTTATGTGTTTTTCAATAACACTTATTATTGTGAGAAAAATATAAGTGTCTTTTTAGTCAGTCTGTGAACGGACATTTTCAACACTAAATTTCATTTACAGCGATAAGGGCATAAAATTGAAAACCGAAAACTTTAATTCTGAAAAAGTATTTACTTTCCGCGGGTATAGCTTAGTGCTCGCCAGAGGTCGGTACAAGAAATTTGTAAAGGAAGTTTGACCTCGTGGGTGGAAAAGGGCTGGAAAATCATATAGGGACTGAATGTGAAATCGCAGTTCATAGCTACAGGATCTCTATGGTAATACAAGTGCCTAAGAAACTGCTTGTCAAAACCTCAAATGACCACACTCAATCAACAATGCGAATGCATTTAACAGTAATTAAAAAAATGGCGCTCACACCCAGAAGAAATGCGAATTCACGCAGAAATGCGAATTTTATATATCACACCTTAATACAGCCGTGATAATGAAAATACTCAACCGCGATAAATACCATGGAAGACCTATGGTAAAGAATATAGTCAAAAATCATAAAGATTGTTTCAAACCACTTTCTGCGTATGACAAATCTTTTATCGCTGAAAAAAATACCAAAGAGGACCAAAATTTGTAATAATGCCAAATAAACTCTACTCTTCACCAAGGGGAAAAAACAGCAAGGATCAATGCATAAGCTCAATTCAATAATAAACCTATGGACTATGGGAATAAAACCATATTACACTTAAAAATGATTCAAGACCACAAATGACATCACGTATAACTATGTTAAATCTTATCATGTTCAATCAACAGTTTATAAATATTAAAATATAATATTATTTTTAATTTTTTATTTTTTCTTAATTTTATATTTTTTTTTTTAACTTGGCACACAATACCCTCCTAGATAATAGCTACCATCCCTGATTTAAAATAATTAAAAAATTATCTGGGGCAGTTTTCCCAGGCTTATCGGGTTAGCCCTTTGTTTTATCAAAAAAAATACTACACACGTTACTTTGCCATCATTAAGTGTGAAGGAAATAATCCCATACAATCTGCATTACTTTGCCATAGGCATGGCCGCTTTGTAAACGGACTGCCGACAACCTGTATTACTAGGTATTAAGGATGTAAGCCAGAGCCGAACTGTCATTATTTCCCATTACGAATGAGAATAATTATTTTTAAAATTGTAATACAGAATGTTCGCAGTCTGTTTGTTTTCGATTACTATCTCTCTAACGAAAATCAGCGATTTTAGTGCATTACATTGTCAATAGTCGGAATGCATATTTTCGACAGAACACGTTGAGCTCCTGCGCCGCTGGGTATACAGGGTAGTGAGAGAGCGAGTGCGACTACCTTGTTTAGTATACCTTGGTCTAACCTATCGATATCTCTTGAATCAAAGTGTTCAATATTGGAACCATCATATATTTTAAAAAGCTTTACCTTTACAAGCTCGTAGATCTCTTCTCTCTGTGCATTAATCAAATAACGCAGCTGATTTGTTTATTTTGATGTTATTAGTTGAAAATTTTATTCGTGACCGAGACAAAATGAAAGATGGGAGCGTCGATCAACTACGACGCACAAGGCAAAATACAGCAACTATCGATAACTAGTAATGGGGATATTCTAGAGAGGAGACACATTGCGTTGCTATTTAAATTCATATTCTCAACACTCCTTCTCAACGCATTGTGTCTACCTTTTCAAAAATAAACATAATTCTTCATGTATTGTTCAACTGCTAATACAAATACAAATTCATATTTATACATTTCTCATGTTGGACTGTACTTAAATTTTTGTTAATTCATCTGATATCAAATTTTCGGTGGAACATACTAAATTTCAATTATTTTACCTCTTATACATTTCTCGGATATGATGATATTTGATATGGATGTGTTTGCTGCGAGAGTGGAAAGTGACATTTTTCACCAGGCATTGGGCACTTTGGTTATCGCTGAAAATCTTCACCACCTGAAGATCACCAAAACCCATATCCTTAATTTCTTTTTTTTTTTTTTTATTTTCCCTCCGGGTTAAAATTTTTTTTTTTTCCTAATTCCCATTTTTTTTTTTTTTTTCCCTTTTTTTTTTTCCTTTGCGTTCGCGGCCCCCCATTTCCCCTTAAAATACCATTTTCCACCTCCTTCTCTTTTTTTTTTTTTGTTCACCAACTTTTTTTTTTTTTTTCCCCCCTTTTTTTTTTCTCCCTCCTTGGTGGTAAAAAAACAAAATTTTTTTTTTTTTTTTTCCCCCCACCACCCCACCCCCCACCCAAAAAAAAAATCTTTTTTTTTTTTTTTCGTTGATTATTTTTTTTGCTTACCCTCCCCCCTACCTCTTCCCCCCCCCCCCCACCCCACCCCTCAAATTATTTTTTTTTTTTTTTTTTTTTTTTTTTTTTGTTTCATTTCGTGACAGAATATAGAATGTCGGGGCGAGAAGTAATTGCCAAATACATTAATGAACCAATCAACGATTGATAGCTGACTTTATTTATTCGCTGACAGCCGGCAGTGACACCCATAATTTTTTTTTTGGGTTCAAAAATACATTTGTGCATTGAATACTTCTTCAGAAGTCCCTCGATGTGCTCGAATCGATTTAACCCAATGACTACTTTGTATACCCAAACATCAAAAATAAACCGCGGTGAAGTTTTTCTGCGCTATACGAAGCTGTACCTCAATAATAAATATTTAGTAAATTTTTCACCCAAATTTAAACCATTATTTCAAAGTCCCTTTCCATAATTCAATTGTTCTTAGGCCAAGTGACTTTCCCTCCACTTTTTGGGTTTTGCCTGCCAACTTCTTTCTTTTTTAACATTAATTAGAAATGTTGCTAACTCAAAATAAAGTAAACTCCCAACGAAGCCACTAACCAAGAGAACTAGAACAAAAAAAAAAAGTAAGGTCAGAAAATTCAACTGTCTGTCTGCTCCTATTTCGAGTCCATTTGTCGTCACACACATGGCTAACAATTTGTAAAAACAACACTCGAGTTGAAACTTTAAGTAAACAAGAAGCGAAAAACTACATAAATGAGTTTGCTGGCTTGGATAGCTGGCTGGCTGGCTGGCTGGCTGACACACACACGAAAAGTTGTCTCCTGCCCAAAAAAATGGAAGAAGAATATAATATAAAAAGTCGTCTCGGTGTGAATGACACAGCAGCCATTCGTGTCCAGACACCACCGACCGACACGTTCTCACACTCAAGAGTTGGACCCACTAGTAGATTGTGCTTTTATGCTGTGACACTTGTGCGGAATCCCCTTTCTCTGCTCCAGACCAAACCACACGCTTCTCATGCTGATATCAAAAAAACTTTGCCGACATGTTGCCAACAGAGCTTGATGATATGGCTGAAGGGTGGTGGTGGTTGATGGGGAAACGGGTAGAACACATTTCAATTAATCTAAGCATTTTCACGCTCACAGATAATAATAATTATAAAAATGTCACTTTTTGCTGAAATCGTTAAAAAATGATCATTAACTTCATCTAATGTGACGCGGTGACTTGAGAATATGCAACGAAGCGGCAATTTGATATCTGCGCCGACTGACTGACTGACTATAATGGGTTAACATTTACCCATTCGCTGGGGCTTCATGCAAATTGCCACAAAAACCAAGAAAATTTGCACGTGTTTTCTTGTATTGTCTTGGTCTATTAGGAACATGGCGCGTTAATGGAGCAATCAGTGAAGGGGAAGTTGGAATGTGATAACCTGAGAGCAATCAAAAAGGCACAGATTGAAGAAAATGGATGTGAGAAGACAGTCATAAAGAGCAATTTTCTCTGCAAAACAAGAACAGAAACCAAATGTGGCTTGAGGTAATTGCTAGGGAAATGGAAAAACTATTTTCCCACAAAGTAGTCAAAATTGAAAGACAAGTAAGAGATTGTAAGGCGATACCTTAATACTCTTTTAGCTGAAGGGATTTTCAATGGAATATAAGTTTCTTTTAGGTAACAAATGTTTGTGATTGAATTAACGAATCAAACGAATAACGAAAAGGCAAATTAATGAATAATCTCTTCTTTCGACAGAACGTCCTTTTCGTCAGGGAAGTCCCTCTTGCGACATTGGAATCTGTCTTCCAATCTGTTCTTCTCTTCCGACAGAGGAGTCTCAAGATATACTACCAACAAGGTAGGCGCACTCACGGCTCTCGTGACAACTTGTAAGCAACTGTTGTAAGCGAAGCATATCCGCGGACGATTTTTTTGTTGTTTTACTTAGTAGCTTTTGTATCCGACTAATTTTTTTAGTATACCTTGGTATAGTCTGTCTTCCGACAGTGGAGTCTCTCTTCCGACAATGAAATACCTCTTTCGACAGTGTATTCCAGTGGTGGCCAAACTCACATTATCAAGCTTTGTCATGACGTCAAACATGAGCAACAAGCAAACGAACAAATGCCTCGTGAGAGAAGAAGCACGCGTCGTGAGAGGGCAACCCGCTAAGCGTGCTATTTATAGAACACACGTATTCTCTTTATATGTGCATGTTTCGGCTGTGACGCCGTCAGAATTATAAGTTCCTATTCCATGGGATAGGCTTTTGACATTTTGGGCACCACTGGTGTAGTCTCTCTTTCGAAAGTGGAAGTTATTGCATCAGTTCCTTTGACAAACGCTGTCAAAGCTTTTTTTGAACCAATAAATCAGCAATCAAAATTTTACTAGCTGAGTACTTATTTAAGCATTAAATTTATATAATAACTTGTTGCGCAGTCTGCTTGTGTACGATAGTGCCGGCACGCAGGGGTTTTATTGTTTCTAACTCAGTTCAATCAATGCAATTCACTTGTTGCGACATCTGTTTGTGATACTGAGAGAAGTCCTCATGCTTGTGCGACCTGACTGGCGCCAGATTGATGCCACTTAATGAAACAACAAAACGGTAATAACATTGTTGCGCATTATATATCTGTGGTGTTCACCATCTCGTAGGCGCTACCCATCTCTTAGTCCGCATTTGATCTCCTATCAGTATCAGTATCCAATCGGTATTCCGATCCTGTTCCTGCTCTCTAAACGACACATTTCTTCGACGACTAGAGAGGCGCCCTAATGTATCTTCCCCTACGTTCTTGTTGTCGAAATTCATTAGACTCGTCGTTGGGAATTGCGTTCGCGGTACACCACTAGAGTTTTCTACGAAGTAAGTCCGACTACGATTTCCTAGTTCCCGACGTCTTTGTTCTTGAGATTTCCTGGTTGCACGTGGCATTATAACAAAATTTGGAAAAATTCTTTAACCAACAAACACAAGTAAACAAACAAAGACAAAACTCGAACTGTGAAAGTATTGTTCGGTTCGATTTCTTTATGTGCCAAGTTTTTCTTGTCATCCAGGGTCAACAATAAATTTTTGACCAACTTCACTCGAAATCTGTGTAAGTTTTGGCCGTTTTATGGTCTTATTTATAAGGCTATTTCAGCTTCCACGCATTCACTATTGAAGATTCTAGGACAGCTAACCAAAGGAGTCCACCACCTCTTCTTCTACACTATTGCAATATGAACGTAAAAATTTTGTTACCTTGTTTAGCTTGTAGAAAAAAAGACTTCATGTAAGATTTTTCAACCCCTACCTGGCCTGGAGCTCACCTGTAAGGTGTGGGGTGCTCCCAATATTTTTTTGTGTGAAAGCCAATGAAATTTACTATAGAATAGTGCAATTACCTAAACAATTGGATTTACTAGATCCCAGTAAAAATTTGGTTAAAATAGGCAATTTTACTGTTCGACTAGTCGCGCAGCAGCGGAAAAAAGTGTGAGAAAAAAAAATAAAGAATAAATTTTCGATTTGGTTTCTTTAACATTTTTCCGTTCATCCATGCTTTTCGATTGAAATCATAATCAACTGGAACTGATCTTTAGTTTTCAAAAATTTTGCTTTGTTCTGCCAATTACCAAGGGATAATCTTGACATTGACAGATATATTTAAATAGAGCATTACTGTAATGCACTCCTTAGGTAGTTTTTAAATATGTTAGAGACCAGTGCAGAGAACTTGAACTCACCACCTAAGGCAAGGCTCTAAGGCGATAGTCTTATTATCAGCACCACCGGGCTTTTTGCATGATGAGAGCTTAATTAATTAACTGTTTTCTTTACTATGATTACACGCACCTTCAGTAGTTTGGTGCGTATTTGTTTCCGCGTTGAACAAAACCAGTTGCTAACCTGAACCGATTCATCCGAGAACCGTTTCGGTTTGGCAGTTACATTTAACTCTTTAAGCTGCGATCACCGCTGATTGGCTTATAACAAGACTCTCGAAAACATTGTTCAGGCTACACATCATCTATTTTTTTCATTTTTACAGAAATTGTGGAAAATATAACATTTTACAAATCTGCCAAATTGCGAGTTTCTTGGGCGGAAGGGAGCGTGGCATAACTTAAAGTTAAAAATAAACTAGATCTGACTGCAACTAATTTAATGATTAACTGAAATTTTTTGATTGTGTTATATGTTTTATGATGCATTTTTTAAATAAGTAGTAGTAGTAGTTTTTATTCTTTTGTGCCAATATTAAGCGATTGACAATAGATGCCGTCAGTCAGTTACAAAATTAATTGACTAAATCTAATGTAATGTAATATAAGACTTAGGATTATTTTTCTTTTCTTTTTGAAATATAATTTTAAAAATCTTCATTAATATGCCTATATTGAAGTGCTTCCTTGAGGTAGTTTGCAAACACAACCCAATTTTCTCCGTTCTGTATTTTCTCGAATTTTTCCATGCCTATTAATTGGGTTCCCAGTGTGCTTGATTTCTTTAAGCACCGGGCACAATGCTATAAAATGGAAAGTGTTTTCCCTTTCATGAAGGTTGTACATGCTGCACTCTGTATTCACTGCCGTACTGTGAGGCCTATAGTTGAAATGCAACACCTCTGTTCTCGCTTTGAATATCACGGATATTGCATGTGAGCCGAGAGTGTCAGAGAAATAGTTTTGAACTCCCATGTCATATTTCAAGCTCCTGTCGTACGCTCGGGTTTCACTGCTTCTTGCCTGATCTATGAATCTCTTTCGTGCTGCTACTGCCAGGCCTTCCAGTATCTGTTTTGTGCTTGTCATTCCAAGAATTCCGGGTCTTTCAAAGATAATTGTACGCCGACTTGATGCGCTAGGCTGTTCCCACTTATCAAAGAATTGCGATACCATGCAAGAGATGCCTTGCTACAATTTTTGGGAGTCTATGAGGGCTGAGGTTTATGACTTTTCTTATATAAGAGAAATGCATTTCCAACGTCTTTATATAAAGCGAAGCTAGGCCGTTTTCAAGGTAAATGGCGTAGTGTGGCGTGTTCCTTGGCCATTTGTAAATCCTTTTCAGGAAAGTGGGTACAAGTCTTTCCACGTCGTCTAGCTGCAAGTGTCCCCAAACCGGGGATTAAATTATAATTCAATTTGAAGTCGCATTCTCCACAAATATATTGCAAAATTTAAAAATTTGTTGGCGCCAAACATGAGATGTTAGTTTCCATCCCTTAATCCGCTAGAGCTGTCATGCGCAAAAGGCGCTAGTGAGAAAAGAGCTTTGCAAAATCTCTTAACAAAACATTAGAGGTTCGAAAACCAACCAAAAGAAATTTCTGTGGCACCTAAAAATTGGAATTCGATTAGAATTTGGTTGGAAGAGGTTTCTGTGGCACCGCCCGATAAATTCGATGAAGCCTGACTATAACATAGTCAAGCCCCCCAAGAATTTGTATTTATTTGGTAAAGTGGTGTCAAGTTCTGCCCATCGCCGTTAAACCAGTGCACCCAGCAAATTTTTTTTCAAAAAACCAAAAAAAGAAAAAAAAAATAAAAATTTAAATTTCAAACCTCAATCTTTTACCATGTCAGAGTTCTGTACGTTTATAAGCACAGATAGTTGCATCATCTGCACTTGTGCTCAAACGCAAGCTAATAGTTGCACTGTTCTTGGAGTCCTTGAAACTGGTATTCAGTTCCAAAGTGTCCTGAGTTTGAAATTCTCTAAAAAATACCAACTTTAATGAGTTTTTCAGAAATAAAAGAACTAAGTTGGACTAAGGAAAATCATTTTATATCGCTGTGATTTCTTAATATTTCCACTTAATAGTCAATATTTCTAAAAATAGCCCATTAAAAGATTATCATCAATTCCTTTAATCTTTTATTTCGGTCATTAAGCAAATGAAGAGTTCGCTGACGTAATCAAATCCAACCAAAAACAAAAACCTATAAAAAAAGAAGAGCTAATATGCTGTCAACAGTTTAGCAAACATCACACCATGGGGGATATCAGAAACTGCGGGGCCCCCTCCGTCAAAGTTCTTTATTGATTTCCATAAATTTTCTTGTAAGCAAATGATTAATTTAATTAATCAAATTCACATTAGTGGCACGAACCCACCGAAGTAAAGTCAACACAATCGAGGGAAAGGAAACCACAAAACAAAAAGGCAATTAAATGGACACTCTACGAATTCGTTCATTGAACTTATCCAAACCCAGAATTAATGCTAATTACTTGGTGGAAAACTTGTTGCATTCTTGAATTTTCTTTGGTTTATTGGAGCAGGGAAAGAGTTTTCTTTTTTTTTTTTGCTTAGAAAGTTGGCAGAGAAGACCAACATTGGCCATTGACCCAAAAAGAAAGAAAAAGAAGAAAAACCATGCGCTCACATGGAAAAACCAGATCTTGCAGGCAGGCGGCAACAACGGCCAAAAGGCAAATCTTGTTACTGACATTTAGAGAGCTGCAAAAATGGCCCAGACAGACATTGAAGATAATGTCTTTGCATGTTTCTTTTTCTGTTTTTTTTTTTTTTTCTTTAGCAAGGCAAATCTCAGTGGACTTTACAAAAACCAGGAAGCGTTAGCAAACCAAGCAAGCAGATGATGTGTGGAGAGAAGCAGCCTAGAGCCAACATTGTAGCTTGTGTGTCTGTGTGTGTGTATTTGCCTCGTTGTTCTAGTCGGTTTGGAGTTTGCATTCGCCACAATGAGAAATTGAGAAAAATTTAAGTTTTTCAAATTTTGCTACAGTTTTAAGCAGAAAGGGAAACACAATCTTATAAATGTTCTGAGTAATCTAAGGCTAAAATGTACTAAACTTTTTAATTAAATTCCCAGGGTCTAAACCTGTAAGAACATTTCTTTACGACTGCACGATTTAGACATATAAACCTGGCTCATTTCTAACTCTTAACTCAGCTGGACAGGAAAAACTTGTTAAAGAAAATCTGTGTTAAAGAAAATGTGTGTTGTACACTCGTCGAGTAAATTAAACTTATTACCAACTGTTTAAGGCTAATTGGCCTCTTTAAGCCTCATAAGCAAGAACTGACCGCCGGATATGAAGAAAAAGCAAACAAGTTGGTGCCCAGCAAAGAGCTTATAAATAGGAAGCCAAAAAGAACACCCAACGAAACGTGACATCATCGCATCATAAGCCCCTCTGACTATTCTAGAGAATTGTGAGCTGATAGTCTTTAGGGCTTGACTTTCACGAATTGCAATTAAATGTGAAAAAGAAAGAGAAGCTAAACAACAACAACAGTCAGACGACGATCATCATCATCAACTGGCTCTGGCGGCGGCAGAGGTGCCATTGACCCAGGTGGAAAATGAGACATGCTGATCATCATCATCATCATCATAATGATGATAGTATTTAAAATAATGGCATGGCAAATGCTCGCATAAACAACAATTAAAGCTAAACGCAAATGCGTAACGAGTAAAATGAAGAGCAAAAGAAAATAAACAGCAAAAAGGTTCAGAGACAATGACCGTTAGCCTAGACACAAACCATTAAGCAACAATGTTGCTGGCAACAATTGTTGCTAAGGGCGTTAGTGGGACTAAAAAGGAAAATAGCAATATTAGGACCAGAGCAAGATAGCAGTTTAGGCCAACCACACAATAAAGGACTCCTCAGAAAGAACCTTAGAACAGCCTCCTGTGTAAATACCAGGGGAATGAGACAAGCTAAAGCTTCAATAGTAAACCACGACCTCAAAAAGGTTGCAAAAGATAATCCAACAAGGGAAAGAATGCCTCAAAAGGATTCCGACAGGGCTCTACACGGGTCACGCAGACTGCGGAGCCACAAGCACCCAACTTTGCAGATACTATAAAGAGAGAAGGAGGAGATCCTCTGACCATATACTAGCACTGCGTGCCCTAGCGAGACGCAGACTCTGCAGTTTGGGAAACACATTCTACACCCAGGCAAAATCAGAAACTTAGAACCCACAAAAATCCTTGCTTTTGTACAGTAAATAGAGCTGCTAGGAGAGCTGTAAACTCAGTAGAGAGCAACATTAATAGACCAAAATTGGTCGCGGTGCACCACTTCCCCAATAACAAATAATAAGTAAGAGTGCTGCAGTCGAGTGCCCCGATTTTAAAATACCCTAAACCATCTTTTCTAAGTTATTGTAACACTAAATGAAATACCATTATGGTGACCAAATATAGTCTGAGTTTGTACGGAGAAGTAACCAGGTCTGATCAATTAAAAAAAAAATTTATTGAGCCAATCCACACGGGTCAAATGCCCAAAATTTTGGCAGAAATTTAATTTTTTTAAAGTGTTATGCTATAACAATATTTTTTCCCATAAAAGTAGTATCTAGGACGAGTTAAAAATCATTTTTGGTACAATAAAATTTAAAGCACAGGAATGGAAGGCAGCCCTGAAGTCAGCTGTTCGTTAACACAAACTTTGACTTTGTTTGCCTTGCTCATAGAGCATATTTCAAATCAGTATAAAAATAAAATCTACGTTGAATATTAAAGTAAGTCAAAACGGAAAACAATGTTAAGGTATGCTATAATATAAGTGTTATCATGCATTCCTTGTTTACGTGAATTTGCCTTTAACTTATATGTGTTTTTGTAAAATGATGTTTTTAGCAATTCTAACCTCAAACTTTTATTTGTGTTCCGTGAGATAAGGAGTATGTTGGATTGACGTGGATTGACGGAATTTTAAACGCTATATTAATCTTCAATATGTACAAATACGAGGATATTAATTTTTGACTCCTTTTTGAACCTTATGCAAACTATTTTTGTAAAAAATTTTATTTCCATTTTTGTATTTTTTATACACTTGAAAAGTGTATTATAATTTTCCCAGAAGTTTGCAACGCATAGAAGGAATCATCTCCGACCACATAAAGTATATATATTCTTGATCAGCATGACGAGCTGAGTCGATTAAGCTTTGTCCGTCCGTCTGTCCGTCCGTCCGTCTGTCCGTCTGTCTGTTTCTACGCGAACTAGTCCCTCAGTTTTGGAGCTATCGAGCTGAAACTTTGCACAGAGTCTTCTGCACGCTGATAATATGTCGGAACCGACCGGATCGGATGACTACTTCTTGTAGCTGCCATACAAATGCTCCTTCGAAAAATGGGTTTTAGTGATAAAAACTGGTTTGTTCTCAATATTATCGCTCCAAACACGGTCATGGGTAATAAGTCATGTTTTTAAGCTGATTTGCGAAGCTTGGTCGAAGTCGCTAACCGTTGTGACAAGCTATTTCAAGTGTATCAAAACTTCGGTGCAGACGAAGTTAGCTTTGCCTTTCTCGTTTTTAAGTAAATTAGTATTTCCTAACTTAGTATCAATTGTATCCACCTCTATTTTTGGCCACTACTGCTATTCTTTTTGGCTTATACTTTTAATAAGAGCCTGGCAGGTCTCTTCTGGTGTCTCATACCACAGTTTTTGCACACCTTCCCATAATTTATGTTTATTTGGAAATGAATACTTTGACAATTTCTTTTTAAGTCTTCCCACAAGAGTTTCAATGGGGTTAAGGTCAGGGGTATTAACTTGGCCACATCAGAACGTCAACTTTTGCAGATAACAGCCTTGATGTGTATTTAGGATAATTTTCTTGCTGAAATGTCCAGCGTAATGGCATATTTTCCTCCAGCATGAGGTACCATAACTAGTTCCACTATAGTTGTACTCTTCAGCATTAATTTTGTTCGTAGTCTGATAAATTGGACCTTCGCCATTACTGGAGAAGCAACCCCATACCATTATAATGCCACCTCCATGTTTGACTGTGTTTTGTAAACCGTGGATAAATTCCTTTCCATAAGGGCGTCGAACATTCCTTTCACAGTCATTCCCAAACAAATTAGTCTTGGTTTTATCGCTCCATAATATGTTTCTCCATTTTTTTTTCTCACCGGTGCATCCACCAGTCTTTGCAGTCCCTTACAAAGTTTGCCTCATGGTGATATTTTTTGCGCATAAGTGGGGCTTTTCTGGCAATTCTTCCTAGTAGGTTGGCAACTGTCGTCGTCTTCAGATAGTTGGAGCACTAACTGAATTCCCAATTTCGGCTGCATTACCCTTCGATGGGTCCTTTTTCTTCTTCTTTTTGTACAACAAAAATTTCGACCCATTTTTCTAAAAAAAAAAAATAACTATTTAATTCTCTGTATTGACGTTGGGATATATACTTAATTTTAGCTCAAATTCAAAGATTAAAGATCACTGATTACAAAATTATTCACTTGATAGTTGTAGAGAAACGGAGACTGTA
>JAEIFU010002951.1:0-35322 GCA_018904235.1 Lordiphosa stackelbergi
TTGTCTTAATATTAAGAATTTTACATCAATAGTTTTTTTAAAAAAGGGGGAAATTGTATGTATATCGAGGGTGGGGGAAGGAGGAAGGGGGCGGGTTTTATGCAAAAAATCTCTTTACTATAATAATTAATATTATTGTTATTATTATTATAATTTAAGGTAATATGGTAAACAAATTTTAAGAAAACATTTCTTTTGCACTTTTTAAGCGGTTTTTTTTCTGTCCTTTAAAAGTATTAAGTAAAATTTGGACTCAATGTGACGATGTAAATGTTATGTGTGCTTTGTTTTTGTATTATTTATACACAATGGATATTATAGAGGTTGGCGGCGAACATGGATGAGGTAAGAGACTGACTGATTTAGTGCCATAAAAAACTTTTAATAAAACGGATTAAATATAGAAATC
Source organism: Lordiphosa stackelbergi (assembly GCA_018904235.1). Taxonomy (NCBI): domain Eukaryota; kingdom Metazoa; phylum Arthropoda; class Insecta; order Diptera; family Drosophilidae; genus Lordiphosa; species Lordiphosa stackelbergi. The sequence continues at coordinate 410 of JAEIFU010002951.1, forward strand.
TTGGATTTTAAACAGCCCACAGGGCAGAGAGAAGAGCTGTTCTAAGGCTCTGTGATGGATTGGTCTTTCTTTTTACATCTATTGACCTACTGCTTATTCCAGGGACTGTGGATACAAAATGTAGGACCGGGAGTTTCTTGAAACAGTACTGTACAGACAAGCCATGCCATCCTTGAATTATAATCAACCGTTTACCTTGAACCCCGTTTAAAGCCCTGTCTACTTTCGGTATACCAGCAAAGTGCTTTCGACTTTGCATGATGACGTTGAAAGAAATTGCAAAAGTATTAAAATTTGATTTGGTTTGGTTCGCCGTTTGGTCGCAACTCACAACCGGCTTGCAAAACACGTTTTTATCACAAATTTCCCACTTTCCCACGTCTACTTTCGGTATACCAGCAAAGTGCTTTCGACTTTGCATGATGACGTTGAAAGAAATTGCAAAAGTATTAAAATTTTGATTTCGGTTTGGTTCGCCGTTTGGTCGCAGCTCAGAACCGGCTTGCAAAACACGTTTTTATCACAAATTTCCCACACTTCCAGATGTTTCCACCTTAAAACTTAGTAATCACATGAGCTAAGGCAATTTCGATGGTTATTAACTTCATACAAAGAAAAGGTGTTCGAATGCATCAAGTATTATTCAAATATTTAATAAATACTTTCAACTAAGTTCAAATGTAAACAAATCACAGCAGACCAAGACGTGGAACCATTTGATGTTTAAAGGCTCAGCTCCAACGCTTGAATCAATGGCCGTGTTCATTAGAGCAACTTGCTCCCTGATCAAGCATAAATTTTAAGAATCTTTCTACTGAACTCAAGTCATGCGGCTTCCTAATAGCCAATTTCAGGTATCATGAGGTTGCAAAAATCGTTCGTTTTTTTTTGTTTTTCCTCTCAGGTCTATCTCGGACCTTTTGGCCAAATCCACGCATTTAAAAGGTTTTCTTCGTATGTATGCATCGGTGAGTAAGCTTACAGCCTCGACATCAGACACAACGACTTCTGTAGAAGCTGCAACTCAGTGGATGAGGAGGAGAGTGTACAACACCTCTTCTGTCATTGTCCAGCTCTTAGTAGAAGACGACTTACAGTTCTGGGTCGTCCTTTTCTAAACGATCTGTCAGACATCTCTGAAATAGATATAGCATCGCTGCTCAAATTTCTACAATCTTCTAAATGGTTTAACGGGGAAGACCCTCCCTCTACGATGACAGCGTAGAAAGGGTTATATGGTAACACAACGGGCCTTTAATTGGCCTAAGTGAAGAAATAGGATTCTCCTATTCTAACCATTGCAACCTAACCTAACCTAAGCTTACAGCCTAGGCTCGGCTCACAATATGAATGTATGCGACAAACTATATGCGCTCTCTTGTTCTCTCTCACACTGAATCGCTCTCTGCTTAAGCTCTATTTCAGGGGTGTCCAGACTGAGCTTACGCCCGCGTAAAATGAAATATTAAGGCAAAAAATATATTTTAAGCAAAAACAAATACTACAATACTAATACAAAGTAAGAGAGAGAAACAGGGCGCTAAAGGCAATTGCTGGGAGTTCTTAGGGTAAGGAAAAAGAGACGCTACTGGTAACGTATAAAGCAATCGACAGCTGCGCTTAGTGACACGCAATGGGGCAACCTCCAACGAGCCCAAAACTCAGCCCTGTGCACCATTACTGGATGCCACACGATGGCCCATGTAGACCATCTACACGAGAAGACCCAATTACTTGGTATTCGCGACCATTGCAATATGTTAGCGAAACAACAACAGCAATAAACCGCCTGAAGCCCAACATGGTCCTAGGAGGTAGACCTCCTTCTATAAACGATGCCGTAAAAACGCTCCCAAGAAGCACCAGGACAACCCTAGCACAACTCAGGTCAGGCTACTCGGCGTTCATGAACAGTTATCTGGCCAGGATAAACCAGGCAATAGCAGATGTATGCCCAAAATGCGGACTAACTCCACATGACACGCCTCATCTGTTTAACTGCCCAGCCGACCCCACAACACTCACACCACTACACCTCTGGACTCACCCCAGAGACGCAGCAGCCTTCCTTGGATTAGACTTGGGAAGCCCAACCTCGACTACCACCTTCTTTTCAAACTTCCTTTCTGAACTTTCTCTCTTTCCCTTAACAAATGCGTACATTACTCTCTTCCACAGCCGTTACAACAACAACTATAAATTTCTGTGTGTGTATACCGCCTTAGCGAAAAGCGTACGGTCCTTTGCAAGCGAGGCGAGTGTTGACTACGCTAAGCAACTTTGTTGTTGCGTTCGAGTTTGCGAGAGACATCAGAGAGAGAGAGAGAAGAGACTTATATGATGTTGTTGTTGGAAGTCCGAACGCGACAACAAAACACAGAGCCCACATATGAATTTGTCTTTGCTTTATGTAGGCTTATGGCGTGCGCGACACCTATATTCCTTTGCGTTACAGAACAACAAATGCATGGCTTGCGCAATGGGCATGAGCACCCCTGCTCTATTTCCATGACCTGATCACTCAGCTGAGTTTTCGTCTGAATAGCTGTCAGACCGTGTAAAAGGCGGCAGAGAAGACATGAGAACCGGTTGCTGAGTGGCATCTATCGAGTTACAGTGTGACCTAATTGCAGTGTGCTGGCGTTGCCACCCTCTGGCTGACGATATACATTTGTTATCGAATTTTAAATCAAAATTTGCGAAAGTTTCCATATCCTCATATTGCAGTTCACACAACACAAGCTGGGCCACTTCTTGGCCGGTGCCAAAGCCAGTCACGGATCCACATTGCTTTTTCTTTCATTCTTTTTCGCTTCCTTCCATAACTTCAAAAAGCAGGAACACAACACACCACAAAGGAGGCTAGTTGGTCGTACAGCTGTTTCATTGGTTTCTCTACCAAATCGTCAGCAACCTTTGCCTACTTGTACTGGCCCAACGACTCTTACTCTTAATTTTTTCAACATGCGTTTCACTTGCTAGGATGAAAACTATAATTTTGAATGCTTCTCTTTATTGTTCTTGTTTTCTTCTTTTATGTAAGCAAAGCGACGTCACAATGTTCATTAGACCGGACTTTTTCTCCCACGATTTTCAACATGTGACGATCTTTGCACAACATAGAGGAAATTGGAACTTTTAAAGCCTTCTCAACAATATATCTGATTTTGGATAAATTTTCTATAAAATATCGCCTTTTGTGAGACTCACAAAATTCTTTTCATATAAGGCAGTACGTCTAATTTCATATACAAATGATTCCGATGAACCAATGGTTCTGTAACTGGCTCATCTGAGATTCTCAGACATGTGTAAATGCAAAACTGAGTTGATCAGATAAGTTTAGGCACTCTGGCACTCTCTTGAGTCGGCAACCTTTTCGTCTAACATTTTTAAAGTTTGTTTTTTGAGAAGCACGCATTTTATGACCGATTGACAGACTTGGGCCTGTTATGGGGTTGCTCTCAGACCGATCATTGTTATGTATGTTGAACCACAGCCACTGAACAGTGAGCGCGATTGTAGTACACCTTCGGTTGAGGGAAGATTAGGTTGCGATGGCTGAGAGCGACAAGTCGCTCTCCCACTTAGGCCACATGGGCCCGGTGCCAGCAGGTTGAGGGAAGCCCGAGAGCGTTTTGTTTTTATGGTCAGTGACGTGAGCAAAGCAAACTGAACATTGGGTTGAGAGTTATTTAAGAGCTATGCTTTAAAGCAGTGCCGGCCAAATAAAGAGGACAGAAGAGTGTGCTGGTGTTGGTGAAAAAGAGAGCTCTCTTCAGACTACAGCCTTTTTACATGCAATTTAGTGTTCAACGATACACAAAACCATAAGTTCGGCTCGCTTTTAAATAAAAACACGACTAGCTCCGGCTCCTGGTAGCTATGTCTGGCTTATGGTGGAATTAACAAGGTGAAGCCGTCAGCCTTTGCTGAGGGCAAGTTGATGTATGCCAAAGCGCACTGGTCCTTTGGGACGATATAGAGCTATATATCACATAAACTTACAAATAGCAGAGTAAATTGTGAGCTTAGCTGACACGTGGGAGCTATCTGGAAGAACAGAAATCGGCCCTTAGAGAATTTTATATTCACAACTGTTTCGAATTTCGATTTCTTTTAAGTACGAACGTATGTATTTTGCATCCAAATTAAAAAAGTTGTACTGAAGGTGGAAAATATGCCAATTGCTCAATGCCAAGTGTTTTCAGTATGAGAGAAACTTACGTCGGTATATAATTAGCCATACATTAAATTATATTATACAAATTAAATTCGAAACGCCAACGTTGACTTGGAGTTTGGAACAGGGTCGAGTATCTAAAGCTCCCTTTACACTTGTCATATTTCTTCTAAATAGTCGGTTCTTTTTCATCATAGAAGGATATATTTTTGAGTTCATTTAGAGATATTTGCTTTGCTATTATATACTATCGTCAGAGATTCTTTTTAGAGATATATGACACAAGTGGAAAAGCTGCTTTAGCAATTATTTCGGTTTCGTTCAGCATTTGAAAAAAAACACCTGTTTGTTTTTAAAACGGTTTGCAAGCCCGAGAAAAACAATTCAAAACACGTGTCTTGTACTCGTAAGAGTTTCCCATTAAAGTAGATAGCTTAATAATCAATCTGAGAAGCTAACAAATTGTTAGAAGAATTGTTAAAACTATCTCCTTGCGTTTGAACTCAAGTGCGGGGGTACTCAAGAATATTGCCGAGGGCAACAACAGAAATTCATTACTCTCTCGCTCTCTTTGGCACAAATATAAGGCGACTACCCTGTTTAGTATATCTTGTGTTGGTGAACAAGAGAGTTCTCTCCATTCTGCAGCCGTTTTACTTGCAATTCAGGGCTCACCGATTCTCACAAGAGTTCAGCATAAAAACACGATTGACTTTGAATCCTGGTAACCTATGGGAGGTGGCTGGCTGTGGTTTAGTACGACATCATTCTTAGGAAAATTATGTATATTGCTCTAAAATGTAGACTCGCTTTGCTATTGTAACTGCTACTCTCTGACTAATACAGTAAGGCCACTGGGGGACACACTCACACACACATACATGCGCGCATTACGGCTAACAACCACGGACCCAAGCAGAGTACAGAAGCAGACTTCTCGTCTATGTGAGAGTGGTTTCGTACCGCACATCCCAAGATCGCACCTTTTCAAGGAGGAAAGTTTTGTTTTGCGACTGGAGAGTACCCAAATCGGGAGGCGCAAAGATTAGCGACCATCGAGCCAACGACCATCTATTATCTAGACTGCACGTTTGCTCGGTCGAACCCAGTTCAGTCTAAGACAGCAACCGTCTTTGTCACGAACTCGAACCGTCTTCGTCACGGAGTCGAACCGTCTGCACTCTGTCTCACTCCAACCCATCAGCCATCATTGGCGCAAACAAAATACAACCGCGATAGAGCAAGACAGGGCAGCGAAGAGGCACCGAGCAAACTAGATCTAGATATAGATTTCGCTCATCTGTGATCGAGCTTGGGCAGGAAAGGTGGAATGGAAGTACAAACGGATGCTGGTCGCGACGCCTTATCCCGAACATAGCCGTATGGCTAAACAGACGACATGAACAGTTGAATTTCTATCTGACACAATTGCTGACGGGACATGGGTGCTTCAAATATTACCTCTGGAGGTTTAGGCACGAGGACGATCAAAGACCAATATAATCTCTAAGATGCCGAACGCCCATACATTGGTTTTGCAGTATGCAGCTATTTTTTTGGTGGCGACGAAAATCGCGCTCTCTCCGCTCGCACAAAGTTGAGAGCGTAAAAATCTAAAAATAGAATGCACTTGCTTGTGTGAGTAAACCAGCGATGGCCCTTGGTGCCTTCCCGGGGCCGAAAGCATTTCGCTATTCACATGTACACGACCCGAGCGCTTGCCGAAGCTGACACCAAAAGAGCAGAAAGGCGTCATTCGCTCGACAGAGTTCGAAGCGAATAGGTCAAAGCAAATTCTCGGTGCTTTATTTTCGCACACCAATACAATCTCACTTTTTGGCCTCGCTCTCGCTGGCCATCGCTGGAGTAAACACAACGAATACGTGCGCACACATACAGTCGTCGGCTCTCGCTCTATGCGTACAAGAGAGCGGCTGGCTCTAGAGCGCTCTCTCTCTCTCTGGCTTTTGAACAAAATTTCAAGAGAGCCAAAAGCCAGATCTAAAGCCAGCACGAAAAAATCGTATGGCGTTACTCATCTTCATATTTTAATGTCTTTGGGACGACTGTCAGGGGTTACACAAGACGTAGAACATGAATTTTTTGTCTGTCCGTGGGGAGGACACCAGCCGCTTGTAATTTGGTGAGCATCATGCTTGACTCGGAAGAGAATTGGTCTGCGGTAAGCAACTTGGCCACAATAGTTTACCAAAAATTGCGTCGCGCCAATGATGAGCGCAATTCTATACATAGGAGAGAATCCTAGGTGAGCCTAAGGGCATTCCCCCCGCATGCCAATACACTTTCACTTTTTGGTGGTCCTGTCACGGACGCCATTCTATTAATATATTAATACCGAAAGGCAGTCCAACCGGGAAACGGATTAGGTGGCGGTTAGAGTCCCGCACTTCGTGAGCAGTACCAAAAATTGCATCGCGCCAATGATCAGCGCAATTCTAGTGAGACCTAGGTGACCCAGGGGCATTCCCACCGCATGCCAATACACTCTCAGTTTTTGGTGGTCCTGTCACGGACGCCATTCTATTAATACCGAAAGGCAGTCCAGCCGGGAAACGGATTAGGTGGCGGTTAGAGTCCCACACTTCGTGAGCAGTACCGTGTTCGAGTTGTGCAAAGACTACTGATGATAGAACTGGTTGGTTCTTGAAACAGCTGTATAGTCAATGTTCCTTTTAAAGGTAAGATGACCTCGAGCCGTCTAAAACTTGCTAGTTTGATGATCTGGTCCCATTTACGTTTTAAAAAAAACTTTTATAGCACTAAAAAAAAAGACTACTACCCATCCATGTAATGCATGCAGGACCTTGGGTGAAGTAAACATTGAGAAAGATTTTGGTACTTTTGGTTTATGAAATATACATAGTTAGGTTTAGGAGCAGGAGCAGGAGGAGTAGAGTAGTATATTTTGGATAACTAACTGTGGTGTTTCACCTTAACTAGGTTTGATTTTTGTGTGGTATTTTGTTTATATATTTTTTCTTCGAAGACTTGTAAAAAAATGAGTTGAGTAGTTTGTTTTGCTTTCTTTTTGATTTTAGTTTTGAGACAGACGCTGTTAGAGATAACAGCGCTGTAAGAAGTTGATTACTATAAGCTAACATTTTTCATATATTTGTGATACTATCGTATTTACAGGTTGGTAGAACCAGCCTCATAATAAAGGGATTATTCGAAAAGTGTTTTTTCGGTATCGGTTATCGGTCTTAAACACTAGTAATTGCTTCGACGGCACATAACAGAGGGGGGAAGGTTGGGGGGGGGAGTAGGAATTTCTTGCTAATTTTGGTCGTGGGTCTAAGACACTTTTTGGTTTTTCTTCTTTCCCATTCTTTGAAATTTGTTTGTGTTATATACAGAAATTAGAGCTTTAAAAATAGTTAATTATCTGGACTTATGTGCGTAGTTAAGTAAAAATCTGAGACTCGCTGTAAGTTAAACATCATCAAATGATGTGTTGTGCTGTTTTAGGGGGTAGGAGGAGGACACTTAAGGATTAACCATAGGTTTAGAAGAAAAAGTTACGCACTTCCTCATCCAAATCATGGGAGTCGACCAGATGTTCATTCTCATCATCATCATCATCGCCTTCAATTACACCTGGTACCAAAAGCTCAATTAGCTCAAGCTCCTGTTTATCGCTGTTGCTCTGTGGTTGTTGTTCCTCTAGACTGCTACTGGTGGCCGGACTGGGCGGCACTGCCTCCTCTTCCTCATCAAAGGTATCCTCTAGCAAAACACCGCTTTCAATGGCCGCAACAGCCTCCTCATAGTATCAGTTAAGGTCACGACGAAAACTATCCTCAATATTTGGATCAGCAATCATGATGGGATTATGATCGGATAACATTTGTAGGCCAGCCACATCCATGGGACCTAAATCCAAGTCAAGGGAATCAAAAATCTCACGCGAAAAGTCTGCATTGGAGGAGTAATCGCTAAAGATGATGGAGGGTATATTTGTGGCTTGTAAATGATTATGCAGCTGCTGTTGTTGTTGCTGCTGCTGCTGTTGTTGTTGTTGTTGTTGTTGCTGATGGTGATGATGGTTTAGATTCATTACCAAATTGCAGGCGGGTGAACTGCTGGAGAGAGGAGAGTTGGTAGACGCCGTTTGATGATGTGGGGAATTTAAAGGCGAATGGTGGGGTGTATGATGCAGCGATAAGGACAATTGCTGGGCATTTGAGGACATGGTGGGTATGGGCAGCGGTGAACTGCTGAGGTGTGGCGAGGTTAGGGGGGAAGAGGTTTCAACTCCGCCTCCTCCTCCTCCTCCTCCGTTGCTGTTGTTATTGGTGACTCTTTCACCATTTGTGCTGCTGCTGCTAGTGCCATTGTGCGTGGTCACTCCTACTCCTCCTCCTCCATTGCTGTGACTGTTGTTATTCAAATTGTTGACTCTTCTTAGATTATTGTTATTGGAGGAGCCCACACCCTCGGGACTGCCACTCAAGTCATTAAAGTCTAACACTCCATTTGAACCATTGGTTAGATTACCCGCTGCTGCCGTTGCACCCTCATTGCCTCCACTGAAATCCTCAAAACCCACATAGCCTTGGGCAAAGCCTTGCTGTTCGGGTGAGGAATTGCTATCGCCTAAGGTAAAATTCTCAAATGAAGGATTCAGACTATGATAAGTGCCCTCAAACTGTGGTTGTTGCTGCTGTTGCTGTTGCTGGTGATGTGGTTGCTGTTGTTGTGTTGGTTGTTGCTGGCGTATGGGACTGGCTGGTGCACTGGTATGCAGTTCGCTGCCCGAAACACTGCTTAGTAAACCAGGTGATGATCTGGGACTGGTAGGTTGTGGCGGCTGACGATAGTCGGTTAGATTTGCTGTGGTATTGCTGGCTCCTAGAGTGGGCAGAGGATTGAATGCATTCGCTGCTACTGCTTGTTGCGTGGTGGCCAAATTGGTAAAGGATAAATGAGGTGACGAGGCGGCTACATTATTGGCAGATGTGGGCGAGTGTGGTGCTTGGTGATAGGGCGAGGAAGGACCTCCCCCTGCTCCACCTGGACTAAACGGACTAGGCGTTTGATCGCGTTCGCGTCTTTGATTGTGCGGTGACATGACGGGCGATAAGGTTTGCTGTTGTAGCTGCTGCTGCTGCTGCTGTTGGTTGGGCGGCGCATAATGCTGCAGCAATGTGAGATCCGGCAGGGAACCCGTATTGGCATAGTTGGCCTGTTCCTGCAGGGGTCTGAATAGATTATTGGAAAATTTGGCGTTGTATGGCGTTTGTTGTTGCTGCTGCTGCTGGTGCAGTTGCTGTTGCATTTGTTGCTGCTGCTGCTGCTGGTGTTGGTGTTGCTGCTGTTGCAATTGTCTTTGCATTTGATGTTGCTGCAGCTGTTGCTGCAACTGTTGCTGCTGCTGTTGCAATTGTACCTGATGCGGCTGTAGGATGGGCGACTTTCTTCTTTGTGCCTGCGGACTTAAAATGGTGGCTATGTGTTGCTGCTGCTGATGCGGCGAGTGAGATCGTTGCTGCTGCTGTTGCTGTTGCAGGTAATTGGCATGCAGCGAGTTCATGTCTGTACCAAAGCCCGCCTCGGCTGCCACCGCCATGTTGAGACTTTGATTTAAGGCCGAGTCCGAGCTTGAGCGTCGCCACAGACTGTCCGTTGTGGGTGGTCCTAAAAGATGGGGATTTTGCTGGCCATTGTCCAGAGTCTGTTGTTGCTGTGTTCCACTGCCGTAGGGCGAACGATCTTGTTTACGTTCTGAGGGTCTACGCATGGGTCCCACTCCCACACTGCGTCCCCGACTCTCGCGATAGGAAGTGGGTGAACCACCACCACCGCCAGCTATACCATCTGGTGAGGCCCCTCCCCCGCTGGCTCCGCTACCCGTTCCACTACCATTACCCGCTCCTGGCGATGAATTGCTCACCTCTTGACCCAAACATTCCAGTATCTTTTGATTCGCCCCCGTCTCATCCATTTTGGTGGCATACACCTCCTTCATGATCCTTTCAAACTCTGCCGTGCCCTCCGCCTGTTTCTGCTTCTGCAGGGCAATCTTTTCACTGAATTTGCGCGGATTGGCCATTGTTCTGGAAAAAAGAAGGTGACATAAATTTAGCAAAATGTATCAAATCAATTTTGGGAATGGGGTCAGTTCGTTCGCTTTGTTTTTTTGCTACGCCAAGTCTTATCATTCAGCGCGAGAGAGAGGGAGAGAGAGAGAGTGCATCGATTAACAGGGCCAACACTCTCGGGGGTATTATCATGCTCAATATTTCATTGATTATTATTATTTTCGCACAAGTGTTCCACGTTATTAATAAACACAAATATATATGAAATTTAAGAAATCAGAGTTTAATGGGAATTCCTAAATCACTCAAACGGAAATGACTTGAAAGCATACCGATAACATCTTGGGATAACTACTCTCCGAGGGCTCAGAATGAAATACCCAAATCTTTGACTTGGCAAGCTAAATTGCTACGATTAACAATACATTAAAAAGTTTGACATATTTTAGCTTACTCAGAACTTTTTGTTGTACGGTCACCTTGTCCGTGGTTATTTCACTCAACAAATTAGGGAAGCGAGGTTGTGGAAGTCTTCAACTGATTTTCTGGCCTTAACACGTATGATCGTACAACTAATTGTTGAAAATAAGATATGAAATACGTAAAACTTTTTTAAGAAAAGTGACTAACCGGACCTGGTCACACTTAAAGTTTCTCAGTCAAGAGATTTAAAATGTGGCCCTCTTACTAACTCAGCACTATCCAAGTAACATACGTTTGAGTTTAGTACTCCAATCCATGCGCATGTCTGTGTAAATTCCTGACTGAAAGCCTAATCAGGACTGATTCAGTAATGAGCCGAAATGAAGAAATAATTGAATGAAGTGAACCAATTTATGAAAGTTTACTAGATTAACTTGAGTTAACCCCAAGGACGTCCGCCCTTTGCTAGTCTCGTATCGTAGCGATTTTACATACAAATGACGTACTATTTGATGCCGCACACTTGTATTTAAAAGGCCCATACGGACATCCGAAGTATGTAATTTAGCTAACTTCCCCCTATGTTTCGTCGCCGTGGAACCGGACTTAAGAAAAAAATTACGCCATAAATTTCAGTATTTGGTATTTTTAAATTAGTTGGCGGTAGGTCACACTGCTCGATCATCTGTATTTTGTTTTGATGCCAAGTTGATTTTTTGTGGAAGCTCGGCCACTTCTCCTCGAGCCTTGGTTCACAAAATTTACGTCCGAATGCTTGGGGTGCAAAAGATCGCAAATGACATTCCGCTCTTTCACCGCAAAAACTAAAGACATTATTTCGTCAAGGAAAAGTAAATCAAAACATCTATTATTTCGCTCTTGTTTTTTAGCCACGTTTTTTTATATTTCACACTTCAGCTGTTCGGTGCAGGTATAAGCAGAGTGAAGTGACATGGTGCGTTCTCAATGCTGCGTCTGCTGCTCAAAGCATAATAAGGCCAACAGCCATTTTACATAGTCTCCACAAATGTGCTGTTAAGTGTAACATTCGACTGCGCACCTCCGTACATGCAAAAAGTTCAAGAGGCGAAGTTGTAACTTTTGCTTCTTCTTCCCTCAATTTTTGTATGAAACTTCTCGTTACTTCTGATGTCCGTATGGGGCTAAAGGGAGAACGATATGCGTACAGCATGATGACTATCGTCAAGCTAGAATAATGGCACGTGTTATGGGCGTCTGTTCATTGTCATCCTCATTTTCAAAACTATCCTCGGCTGCGGAGTCATCTAGGCCATCAATATCGGTCAGCATATCCTCATTCCTGGCATTAATGGGGTATAAAGTGTTTGGGCATGGTGGACTTGGAGTTGCGTCGTGTTTGTCCACTGGCACAAAGAAATGCCACATCTACAGGCTGAGGACTGGTTTCACTTATACTGGCACGTCTAGCGCCCGAGCAGGCACCCGCTTCCTCCACATCAAATTAGAGGACTTGTTTACGTGAAATTGCTACGAAGACTATACGAGCAGTGTGTGGTGGCTTATATGTACTGTATAAAAACTTAGCGGATTCGTGCCCCGTAGCGTATACTTCAGAATTTTAGTAGATTTGCAGCTCTGTTTGGAAATATATGGATTTATTTCGTTTGGTCCATATCCCGACAGATCCCCAAAGATATCACAACCTACCATCATTTTGTCGATTATAAAGCCGACTTTGACACACCGATAAGGTCAAGGTCAAGGCTCTTTGAAGAACTGTCTAGCAGAGGTGTACCAAAGACGTGAATTTGAACGTGTCACGGGGTGTCACGACGTGATTGTGAACAAAGACAAAGTTTCGTGCGTAAGCATCCGAGATCCGTGCGTGTTTCGTGAGTATACCAAAGTCGAACAACGTGAATATAAGATATACAGTAATCACGAAATTTTTTGAATTTATTTTAAAATGTTTCTGGAATTTTAAAATTTTTGTTAATTTTATTTTTCCATATCATTATGAAATCCATTCAAAAAGTGACTGAAAAATCAGTTAAGAATCGGTTAGAACCACATTCATTGCATTACATTGCCTTGTTTTCAAATCCAGAATACAAAAAATCTTTCTTATGAGATCTTACGATCAACAGTATTGTTCAAAACGATTAGGAAGAGCTAAACACTTCTAAGAGCAGTCACAGCAATGCGACCAAAGGAACCGACGAAATTTGCTAGGCGCTTGAAAATTCCAGAATTATATGTTAGTTCCTGCCAGTCAAGTAGATGCTGAGAACCTACCTCTCCCGCACGACCACATAGTTAATTTGGGGTCTGTGCATTTCAGAGCAGCATCAGCACTCTTCAATTATAATTCAATTGAAATGGGCTTTCCAGTTTTTTCCCCACCCACTTACGATTCTTTCCCCAATCTCCTTTCCATCTTCCACCACTCTACACACACATACTAGCGCATGTAGCAGCTGTCATCTTTCTCAGAGAGCCATGGCATATTTGTAATACACACATACCTAATTTGTGTGAGTGTGATCCCTCTCATGCTCATTCTTTTTCGCGCTCTTAACAAAACAGCTTAGTCCAAAATATTAATTATCTGAGCGCCACAGTTCCGTTACTTTTCTTTGGCTACATATGTATGTATTTCCAACATCGAAAAATAAAAACACAAATGAATTCTCATTTTGACCTTACAAACCGATTTTCAAGTCAATCGGATAAAAAATGGTTTTCTTTCATGCAGAATTTTCCGAGCATTTTCACGCCCGGAAGCGGATTTTTCGACATTGGAAAATCACATTTCAAATTATTTTCTATGTTATCTGTACAAATTGAGTTTCAAGCCAATCGGATGATTAATAATATTTATTTTTGCAGAATTTTCCGGCAATTTTTCGACTGTCAGGCCAAATTTTCCAATTTCGGTAAGTCTCATTTCAAAGATTTTGTATTCTATCTTTACAAACCGACTTTCAAGCCAATCGGATGAAAAATAATTTTTTGCCTACAAAATTTTCCGGCCATTTTCCTCGTGGGTGGATTTTCAAAAATCGGGAAATCACTTGTCGAATCATTTCGCTTACTATGCTTACAAACCAAGTTTTTAGTCAATCGGATGAAAATAACATTTTTCCCATACAAACTTTTCCGACTTTTTGGGGTGGAATTTTCCAAAACCCCGTCTTAGTACGCACTTTCACCTTTAACAGAAACTCCTATCCGATGCGATGATTGCCAATCAGTGAATCAGTCAGTGAACAATCAGACAGTCTTTTATATTTATAGGGAAGAGATTAAAAAGTGTATTATAATTTTGACCAGAAGCAAGCTATTTCAAGTGTGTTAAAACTTCGGCACAGATTTGTTTGTATCTCAAGATATAAGCTTTTCAATTTTCAAACTTAATAGCCATATTTGTGTTTCTTCTAACAATCTGTTACCAGCAGAGCCTAGCACTTATATGAAAAGTTGACTTAAATATGAAAATCAAGATATTTCGTTTCAAATTTTCCAAATTTCAAATGCGTCTTTTACTTTAAATTAAAAGTAATTTGAGTTTAATGAATAATGCATAAATTATATTCCTGATGTTTCTCCTATAAACACCCATAGCAACTATATCAGCACAAATGTTCGGCAATATCGCCAGATATATCAAAACTGTGGCTCCTTGATTTAATAATGAAAGATTTTAGTAGACTTCAACGAAATAAGATAGCTATATGAAAAATTGATAGAATCTTGCTTAGGGTTTGGTGAAATTGAATTACGATCTATATTTTTGCATTTATATTTTTCTTAGGTGGAAGGTCTGGTATAGGCGCTGCAGTTGGCACATTGGCAATTGGTAAACTCTGCACAGATAATTTACATAGTTTAACCAATTGCAAGTTAATCCATAAGAGTACAACTACAAGTTGTTCCATCTTAAAAAACTTTTTTGTTTGGATATTACAGCTTCCCTCCCCAGGTGCGAGCCCCTGCCTTTCGTCATAACTGTTAAAAAATTGGATCAAGTGGCCTCAGCGAAAGTAAAAGTTTTTTAATTGTTTTATAGTAGTAGAAAAAATTTAACGTACGTAACGTAACGTACGAACTAATGTAATAAAACATTACGGTAGAACGAACCACTCTTTGGAGCTCACCAAAACGGTCTTAGGACCGTTGAATATTCCTCTTTTCTTTATACCTTAACAATTTTTTTTTGATTATATGCAAAAATTGCTGAAAATGCTGAAAATAAGGAAAATGTAAGTTATTTTAAATATGAGTTCCCATTTGTGTAACGTACGCTTGGCTAAGACAATCAGACCAAAATGCATTTCCATGATTTGAAAGTACTCTTCAAGCGCTATGTACCACTATGTTTGGGTGAAGGATTAACTGCTTAGATCAATAGAATTGACGTACGAATGTAATGTACGTAACGCAGGAAATGCCCATATGGCTCTAAGACAATTCAATCTGGTTCAGAATGATTCGAAACGAATTAAATTCCAAATTTTATGGCTCTAAGTCACTTTTGAACCGCTTCATTTTATTGAAAACGTACAGCTCAAATTTAAATTTCAATAATTTCTAAGATAAAACTCTAAATTGAACCAGCTATGAACACATTTCACTATTTACATGCCGAACTTGGAACATAGCCTAAGCCTTTAACTGATCGACAGGAATAGAGTTTTAATATTTCGTGAAGATCGGTTTAGCGGTTAAGATACCTTAGGGCAGCATACATATACTTTTATTTATATTTATAGATTGCTCTAAACTTTCAAGTGCAAAACTAAAGATACTTTAAGGGCATGCGGCGAAACAAAAGAAAAAATGGTTAAGCTCCACTTGGGGAAAATAAGGAAGGAAGTGTTTTTTTTCTCCCTCTATTCTAGGTGTCGCGAAAAATCTAATTTTTTTTTTTTTGTCGGACAACCTCAAAGAGTGCGATTTTGCGAATTGTTTGTCAACAAATATATATATTTTTTTATTGTGTTGACAACGATTTCAACGATTATCAAAATATGAAAACATGGTAAAGTTCGGAAGTACTTATTGGGTTGGGGGGCATAAAGCTCTTTGAGTTATAAATAATTATGAAGAATAAGTTCAGAATACTTCCACAAATGTCCCTTAAACTGGTACATCAAATTATTGACACTTTGATAATGCTTTAATAATACTCAAGCAGCACATCGGATAACAACTTCTTCAAGAGACAGACAGTCGGTCTTTTAATTTTTGAATCCATGAAAAAATGAGAGCATGGTGTGTCTGTGTGTGTGTGTTTGTTTCGGGGACGCTTGGTTAGTGTTTTCCTTTTATCAATTTGTCAGTCAGTTGCTTTGCTGATAAGGCAGATAGTTAGTTGGCTGGCATCCAACAACAAACCCATTCCCATCCCATTCGCAGCCACCTTTTAACTTGGCCTATGCGTAGTAATGTTTGCCCAACTGTCGCCCGGTGTGTCTCTCGGTGTGGATCCCCCATTCTCTTTCGCGCTGTTCGCGTTTCAATGCCATTGCATAATGAATGCGATATATATGTATGGAAAAAGGGCGGGAAACACACACAAAGTAAACAACACGTTTATGGTTCTTTAGAAACTGAGTGTCTGTGTCGTCTGTCTGGGGCTCGGCTTGGGTTCGAACGAACGGCTGGACTGGTCGACTCCCCACCTGCAGCTGCATTATGCAAATGCCGCGAATTGCGTAGCAAACGAAATAATTTTTGCATTAATTTATTCCGGTTCCGTCGCAGTGCAAAGTTTGTGGAGACGATCCAAACACGCGAAGGGCATTTGAAAACCAGAAAGATGATTATGCTCCAAATATTATCCAGTTAGGCTCGCCCAGTGAAACCAGTTTATTTCATTTTTATGACTTTTTGATGAGCTGGCCCGGCCTGGTGACAAAAAAAAACTCGGCAGATCGACACAATCTAACAACGAAACCGAAACCAGCCTTTATCTTTGCCAAGACATGTGAATTCGTATGAGAGCCAACAGCACTTCAAAAACACGAGTTAGATGGGATTCTTATCTAAGATTGGGCCCATATATGTTTTGGCCTAAAAAAAAATAAAGAGAGGGCATGGAAAAAAACTTGAGAATATTTTAATTGAATTTTTAATGATGATCAATTCTGGGTGCGGTCAAAGATCGATAGGAAAATAGGTGAGGTCTTTGGATCGCTAACTTTACTGGAGTTTATAATTCTGTCTATTTGCCCCCTACTTAGTTTATCTCTCCACCATACAAGGTCAAATTTCCTCTAGGCAAGAGTCCTTGGAACCAATAAAATCTTTTAGATTTTTGTTGTGAAACATCTTTAAATTCAGTGCGGAAGATTTTAGTAGGGGTAAAATTTGATTTCAGCGTCACGTGACGATCACACACAAGAGGGTTGGCAGAGGGGAGCGAATAGAGGTGGAAAGAGGGGAATGAAAGAGGTGGAACAGAGGAATAACAGTGACTAAACAGCTAAACTTAACAGTAAGTTAACATTGAATAAACAGTGACCAAACAGTGACTAAAAAAGTGACTTAACAGTGTCTAAGAAACAGTGACTTAACATTGACTAAACAGTGACTTAGACCAGTGATTAAAAATACTTAACTGACCAAACAGTCACTTAAAAACATTGACCAAGCAGTGCCAGATAAACAGTGACTTAAACAGTCACTTCATCAGACCTTGACTTACTCCAGTGACTAAACAGTGACTCTCTCAATATCATCTTCCCAGTTTTCAAAAAAAGGAGACCCCACCGAAGCAAGTAACTATAAGAAATTTTTCTTTCCTAAATAGCACACAAAAAGTATTCGCTTCTATTCTGTTAAACAGATTAACGACTTGGGCCAATAGACACCACATTCTAAGCGAGTATCAGTCGGGATTTCGTAAAGGATACTCAACCATCGACAGTATTTTTGTGTTAACCGCCATTGCGAATGAGTACCTGCGGCGAAAGGAAAAAATGTATATATTCTTCATACGTGGTCCATAAATGGATGCTAAATTGAAAATGTTAGGGAACATAAGTTCCTGGGAGTACTGCTTACGCCGAATATGAGTTTCGATAAGCACGTATTACAACGACTCCACGACTCGACGAATTTCCACATGGAATTCCTTTTTTGCAAAGGAAGGATGTAAAGTGCAGTACAAAATACTGACAAGTTGATTCAAAACTATTTCTCTGACAACCTCTCGGCTCACAGGCAATATGCGGGTGATATTCAAAGCGAGAGCAGAGGTGTTGCATATCAACTATAGGCCATACAGTACGGAAGCTAATACAGAGTGCAGCATGTGTAACCTACATGAAAGGGAGGACACGTTCCATTTTATAGCAGTATGCCCGGTGCTTAAAGAAATCAGGCAAGCACACTGGGGAACCCAATTAATAGGCATGGACAAATTCGAGAAAATACTGAACAGACAAAATTGGGTTGTGTTAGCAAACTATTTCAAGAAAGCACTTTAATATAGGCATCAAATCATTGTTGAAAATTTTTTAAAATAATACATATAAAAAAGTAAAGAAAAATAATGCTGTCTTATATTACATAACATTAGATTTAGTCAATTAATTTTGTAACTGGCTGACGGCATCT
This sequence comes from Lordiphosa stackelbergi, assembly GCA_018904235.1. Classification (NCBI taxonomy): domain Eukaryota; kingdom Metazoa; phylum Arthropoda; class Insecta; order Diptera; family Drosophilidae; genus Lordiphosa; species Lordiphosa stackelbergi. The sequence goes on from JAEIFU010002951.1 coordinate 18,683, forward strand.
CTTGTAATCGCTAAATATGGCATATCGTAGGAAACAAGTTCAATGTAATTATATTCGAAAGTCAGCCTAACCGCTGGGAATGCCCCTCAAAATATTCTACTGGAGAGGATCGCAAATGAAAGTTGGACTGTTTATAAAAACAGAGCGAAAAATAGCACTACTAGAAATCTATACCGAAAAGTCAACCATGATTTGGTTGATGCAAACTATTTTCACGACAGATACGACACAGCCACCATCAGCGCGATTTTCTGGGCCCGTGTCGAAATGACAGCACTTAATTATGCCCCATATACACGTTCTACGAACACAATATGTGGCCTTTGTAATCTACGGGTACGAGAGGACGTCAAGCATTTCATCGCAGTCTGTCCGATGCTGCGCGAGATACGGGCTTTACATCTACAGAGCTCAGTACTGTCTGAGGCGGAAGCACTAGAATGGATGAACGGTAGAAACTGAAGGGTACTAGCAAACTACCTTTCACACGCCTTACGGTATCGGCGAGATGTCATAGCGCTAATGGATTAGCTACTTCGTCATGACGTTCGATTAGTCACTATTAATTAGGTTATAAATACATTAATTACTTTATTAATTATAAAATAGATGTAAGTTGCACATAAATTTGTAAACGGCTGACGGTTTTTATGAACCATGCCAAGAAACGATTCAATAAACTAACTACTACTACTAATATTATGTATAAATTATTTTTTACAAAACAAACTCAAACCAATTCTTTATTTTTTAATTTTTTTTTTTTTTTTTTTAAAAAAATCCTTTTTTTTTTTTTTTTTTTTTTTTTTGTGTTATTTTTTGCAGGTGTAGGTATAGGTTTTTAACTATATTTCGTAACGCTAAGGTGATTTGGGTGTCTCACTGCAGAACATTCTTTTGAATTGACGACGCAGCAGGCTGCTCATCTCTGTATCTCTGTGTTTCATTACTGTGAAAATCGTTATCGGAATATCGTTTTTGATCAATGGTTTAAATTTGGCCTATATGTGTGTGTGTGTAATACAGTAAAAAATTTCAGCCACACGCAGGGGTGGCTATTTGGGGCGTCGAACGAATGCAGCAACATACATGCGAAATGTTAGGGCAGCAAGAACAGATCAACAATTACATGAAATAAATGAATTTACGCGTGTCAGAAGGTCGCAACTGCGTTCTTCTCAATCACAAGAGGAACAAGCTTTCCGAAGTCAACCACAACAATTGGAGCAGAGACAAGCGCGCCGGACAAATGTTAACACACGCAGAACAATTGACCGACAACGCCAACAAGTACATCGAGCATTTACATCTGCTTCGTTCCTTCGTCTCGCATTCGAGTATGAGCCAGATATCGAATATTCCGCTCATCCGAAAGTCCTGATTGGCGCTATGAACAAAGAATGTCCCAATTGTCATGCGCTCAAATTAAAAGAGTCAAAAATAAGTCCGCCGGGAAAGTCCAACTACGGAAAATTGAGACGCCACCAAAACCATTGAACGGCTTGCTTATCGGCACGGATCCAGATTCAAACCTGTTTCTGAAAGTCCATTCGTAGATTTAATTCATGCTTTCAAATGACTTCGTTCGGAGCAACAGAAATAATGCACAATACAGCGGCAAATGGTCAGCAATTTAATTCAACCTTCAAAAACAAAGGCCAAGTGTATCATAAATGCCAAACGAACCACATAAATTTTTACAAATCTACTTTACGGCGGACGTAAATCGAGAGGATGCACGTTGCGGCTACAATAACCTCAATTCACCTAATGCCAAGCGCATCGTCGGCGAGCTGGGTTCCCTTTTTAAGAGCGCAAAAAGTTAAAAATTCTCCAATTTTCCAATGTCCAATTTGGACAGTTTTTGTCACGGAAACTACAAACATTCGTCGGTTTCGAGCTTAGGACTTCCCTTTTTGGCCCGAAAGGGGCATGATCACGAGTGAGCTGTGATCTTAAATTGAGTCTCGAACTGGAGTTCTGTATCAACCGGGTGAGATCGGAAGAGATTTTAGTTGGACGTTGCACTTCGCCATGGGAGAATGGTCACGTCCGACAGTTAGCTTTTTAAATGGGTATCTGGGAGACCCCGCCCCCCCGGGCCCCTAGTTGGGAGCCACCAGCCAGGCTCATTGTATCGTAAGCACTTTTCAGTGCTTACAGGGTACCGTGAATTTAACGTATCTATTGAACATGTCATTCATGTGAAAGTCATCTCTATGATCTTCCTGCTCTTCCAACACGATTTTTGCGGGAGATGTGCCCCTGGCTACATTCTTAACTATTCGTATTTCATATTATACATTTTATTATTGATGCTTTTAAATCCTCATCAATTTTTATAATTACATCGCATCTGCATAACAGTGCTAGATTAACTTAAAAATACCAAATTTGGCATTTATAGGCGTTTTTGACATTTTTTGGCTATCTCAGCACACTAATTTGATTTTAGGATCCAAACAGTTGGGACTCACTGTGCTATAAGTATCAACTTCTTAACAAAATTGCAATCGTTATAAATTGTTCAATCAATATCTGTATAATCATTTCATTTGTTCCCCTATTTTCAATCAAATAAATAATTCATAATCATAGGAGTTTACCGCTGATTTAACACGCCACGATAATAACAGTAACATTAAGAATCTACGACCACAATAATACCAGTTCACATGAGGGGAAACGCCCACTTAGAAACCACACAAATGGGGGGCAGTTGTTAATTCTAGTTAAATTTATACATGCTTCAGATAAAACAAGCAATTTTTATTTAAAGTTTGTGTTCCAAATAAAAATTTCTTAAACACAGAAAGATCGTTGATGCAGTCCAAATAATTTCATTTGGAGCTTAAAAAATTTCAAATTTGCTGCAGTTACTTTGAGTAATTTGGATAAGTTCATTCTCAAATTTGCATTTTGTTTCTTAGATCATATAATTTTGACTTCGAATATACACGGGCAGTTTTAATAAAAACGTGTTAGAAGCTACAGTTAAGCATAAAGCAAGCTGCCATTGAAAGCAAACAATCTTGTAACTTTAACGAAAATAATAAAAGGGAATTTCAAGACTTAGTTTTTGCCGCAAAAATCATTACCGAAACCATTAAAATTCTTTAAAAATACTATGGTGACTCTGCATGATAAATTTAAATAGTTGAGACGTCATCTATTGAATTTCGTTGTCGGATTATGACGCCATGAATTCGTCACTCCTTAAATCGCACATAAAACCAATGGAATGATATGGGACGATCTTAGAATGAAAGTGAGTAAGCTGACAAAATAAGCTAATTTTGGCTATGGGCATTTGTCCCGATTGCTGACACTCAATGAAAAGGGCAACCTTTGGTGATAATTTTTAAAGGTTGAACAGAACATAGAACCATCAGTGACCAATAAAGAGTCAAAGAACTGAACTTTTCTGTTGGAAAGTGGACTAAAGAGGAATAGCAACATGATGGAGCGGTGTCATTGAAAATGGACGATTTAATATTGATTAGTCTAAGAAAGTATTGACCTTTTACCATGCCAATTGTAAATGTTCACAGCCTAAAGATCAACCAGCAGAAGTACTAAATATCTAGAGTTATGGAGCAGTCATATCCCCACCCTTTGTTTTCTTACCAAGAAGGGTGAGGGTGTAAGGCACCATTGTTGTGGTGTATTTTGAGTGTTTCGAAAGGTCAATCCTACCCAGAGTTGGAATTTACCAAAACGAATCAGACATCAAACCTGTTTTTAATGCGCAACAGAGTAGCCGGAACGCGAAAGTGTGACAAACGAAGCCAATACTAGAACCCCCACAAGAGACCTCACCCACCTAGAAATTTAGCATCACACCTACACAGGAATAAATTCATTTTGATTCTTTTATCATATCCTTTTTATACTCGCTACGCGCAGAATAAAATCCTAAATCTCAGAAATATCAAATCAAGTTTGTTTCAAATTTTTTGACACGCCTACTCCCGCCCCCACAATAAATAATATCGAAGAACTCCCAGAATTTTCAAGATATCGAGCTCTACTTTTAAACTCACATTTATATTCACAATATCTATTATTCCTGAAATTTTCATTAAGATCGGATAATAAATAGCCGAGTTAAAAAAATGTTCTTACTTTTGGTAACTTTTTGGTTTTCCCCCCTTCAGGAATACATTAAGGCAATGAAACATTTCATTTACTGAGTAACGGGTATATCAAAATTAAATTTTAAAATAAGATAAATTTATTTTTAAACGGATAATAATAATATCCTTTTTATGATACCTATTAAAAATATTTAGTACAGACGGATACTTTCAAATTTTAAAAACAATTTTTGTAACCAAGGCCAAAACCGTGCAAAAGCGCATACCTCCAGCTATAGGGCACCCAATATACAAACCTAATTGACATGAAGCAAGGGAATCACGAAGGGTATTTTTGGACACTCTTAACGCAAAGTTGACAGCCACGCTCACTTACTTCCAATTGGCATAACTCAAAATAATCTATTTTGAGAAGGAACACGTTTAAATTCTTTGGATTTAACCCACAAAAAATTAATCTTCAGACTTAATTAATTAAAATATTATAAATTTAGAATAACTATTGATAAAACATGAAATTATGATGATTTAACTGAAAGCCAAAGTATGTTTGCTCAATATCGACAACTGAGATATGACGTTCTTGCATTAACATGAAAATGAACCGTAAAATTGTAATCGGGGGTCATAGAAATCTCTAGAGATGTTGACCTTGGTTGGGTTAGCAAATCTCTCGAAAAATCCGTCGGTGTCCCAGAACTTCAAGAGATTTCATTTTTTATTTGAAAATGTAAAGTTAGAACAGAAACTGTTCCAATTACAAAGTTCCATTGCTAAAAACAGGGCTGCATCTCTCGCAAAAAATATAGTTCAAATTTAGTTAATATTCTTCTTAAATAAAATCAAAAATTTAAATATTTGTTGGCGCCAAACATGAGGTAAGCTGCCGGCCCTTAATGCGCCAACCAGATGGCGCCAACGCTAAACGGCGCCACTGATGTGGTTGGTTTACATTAACATGAAAGACTTTAGTTGTTTTTTTTCCTAATAATTATTGAACGTAAATTTCAATGTTCAAAAAATAATTAAATATTTTGTTATTTTATGCAACCTAACATAAAAATAATTTTGTGTACTGTTCCAAAATTTGTTTTTGCTTGTCAAATTTGTTTGGAATTGGTGAATTTTGCTAATCTCCTATCAAAACACGAGAGATTTGGAAACCAACTGAAAGAGATTTCAGACACCGAGAATTGGTTTTAGGTTGCAATTTGGTTGAAGCGATTTCTCAGACACTTTCGAATCACATGGAAAGTAAAAGAGCTATCAATTCGAAAATTTGGTACACAAAATACAATACAGCGAGTATTTCTGCATCATTAAGTCTTTAATCGTGTTTTTTTCCCTTTGGTTTTATTTAATGTTTCTTTAGAATTGTATATATATTTTTTCTTTTTATTTTATTTATATTCACCCCTTTTTTTTTTTTTTACTTCTCTCCTATTTTATACTATCAATAACCAAACTTTTACACTTTTTGTTATCTATTTTCGGGAACCGGCGATGATGCTTCTGCTATTATAATTTGCCTAGAACGATCGGTGAAAAATAGTTTTAAGTGAAAAAAACTTTTTGTTTTCAGCTCTCGCTCCAACCCCGTATTTAGAAGGAATCATCTCCGACCAGATAAAGTATATATATTCTTGATCAGATGAGAGTCTGTTGTCGATAAGCTTTGACCGTCTTAGTATATATATTCTTGATCAGCATGACGATCTGAGTCGATTAAGTCTTTGTCCGTCCGTCTGTCCGTCTGTCTGTTTCTACGCGAACTAGTCCCTCAGTTTTGGAGCTATCGAGCTGAAACTTTGCACAGAGTCTTCTTTTTACTGCACGCTGCTAATATGTCGGAACCGACCGGATCGGATGACTACTTCTTGTAGCTGCCATACAAATGTTCGTTCGGAAAATGGGTTTTAGTAAGAAAAACTGTTTTGTTCTCAATATTGCCGCTCTCAAACACGGTCATGGGTAATATGTATTTTAAGCTGATTTGCGAAGTTTGGTCGAAGTCGCTAACCGTTGAGACAAGCTATTTCAAGTGTATCAAAACTTCGGTACAGACGAAGTTAGCTTTGCCTTTCTCGTTTCTATTTCATATATTTGGTCGTTGAATCAAAATTATTTAACCTAGTTGAAAAATATTTTTTACGCGAATGATTGAGAAGAGTTCAGGCACAGCTGCCTCAACTTCGGAAAGCTGAGCCAGTAGGGATGTAGATGTAGACATAACGAAAAGTGAAACTTAGTTTTAAAACGGACCCCTCCAAAATTCTTTAACACTTTAAGACCACTTAACACAAACCGAACCAATATTTTTGGCAGTCTATTTTCGGGCATGCTTCTGCATATAAGAAAAGTGAAAAATATTGAGGTACAATCCTTTCCAAATGTGAATTCTGTTAGGTGTATTTCTAACAGTCGGAATAGCTTTTTTGGGAGGTATCTAAGCAGGTTTTCAACATCTTTGTCTGCATAATCCCCCAGACTTGTGCGCTATAGCACATAATGCCTTACACTTTTTGTGCTCGTTGGTACATCTTTTCTGCTTAAGGCCTGTATCCAGCACTGCGGAAAATTCCTGCCAGGAATTTGTTATTTATTTCTTGTGTGTGTGGAACATAACTAAAACAGTGTGACCATGTACCTAAAAGGTGGAAGGTCACTCTGATCAATCAGCTGTTAAGCACTGTTAACTATTTGAATTTAAGTAAATTTAAAAAAAATAAAAATAATATTTTCTGGAGGAAGCATGCTGCTCGGAGTAGGTGCTACAGGTTATACTTGGGGATGATAGGTCGATGGCTGAGCATGACACTTCACAGTGTGTCTCGGATGGCACAAAACATCACTGCTGCATGACCTCTAGGCTGTACGCCAATCAAATGAAGTCTTTCGGATACAAGACCGCGGTACCTTGTCGCTGGGCCGCCGCTTGACCAGGAAAGTCCATGGGACTCGAGCAGTAGCTACGGCATTGTAGCTCCATTGGCTTCTCAAGCCTCGTAGCGGTGGATCTGGGCGATCCCTTTATGGGGTACGGCATGCTCAACTGCCCTCAAGAAACTAGTCTTCTATGTAAGGTCCCTGGTATGTGAGGCAGGCCATTATGGCCTCCAATAGATTTGCCTATGATCTGGCGACACACAGATTAAGAAGGCGACTTATCCGACGACATCTCTCCGACCTTTTTGTCTATGGACAGCATCCCTCTGGCGGCCTCATCAATTTGGCATAAGTGTGCCTTTGGCACCATCCCCTACCAATCTTTGCACGCTGATGGTTCCCCAGCCAGATGACAGCTCATAATAAAAAAATATAAAAGCATTCCCCCCAAAATTTTCGCTCATCACATCCAAAATAATTGTTGGCAATATATTCCTGCGCTGTGTATCAGCTGTTCTCTCCATCCACACACGCTATCGATATGCCAACTATCGATAAGAAACTGTGGATTACGTTCATGTTGCTGGATACACAAGCAACGAAAAGGTAAACTAAAAATTCCTGCCACAGTTTTTTTTATATGAAGTTTGACAGGAATTTTTAGTTTCCGCGGTGCTGGATACCCGAATACAATTTTAAAAGCGATTTTATGAAAACCAAAGCAAAACCGTGCAAGAGCGCATACCTCCAGCTATAGAGCAATATTCAAAGAATTAGACATGTGGCAAGGGAATCGCTGAAGGATTATTTTGGGCACTCTTAACGCAATTTTGACATATGTAAAAAAAAAAAGCAAAAATTTAAGATATTTTCCAGTAAGCGTTTGCCTGCTTATGAGGGGAAACTTCTTCATAAAAAAATCATTCCCAGTTTTTTATTTATAATAAATCCTTTGGATCAACATTTTGGATAAAATAGTTATATGTTTTCAGAATCAGGACTGCAAGGGAAGAGTTCACTCTGGGGTCCGAACCCCAAAAAACTTTAATACTAAAAAAAACCTTAAAAATTTCATTCATATTTAAAAGTTAAGAGTTTTGATACTTTGAATATAATATTCGAGTTCAAAGGTATTTTAAGAGATATTTTGCTTAAAAATCAAAGGTTTTTTTGCTCCAGGTTCAGGTTCGGGCGGAAAAATGTTTCTGCTCCGATTTGAGTTCGGTTCTGACTTCCTGAAAATGGCGGAGTCTCCGACTTTGAACCGATTTGCAGCCCTGATAAAAATTCCGCCATTTGATTTATCCAGTTTCTCAAACAAGAATTGGGACTTTTGACCAAAATTTCGGCCTACTGTAATACTAGTGATCAGAGTGATCAGGACTTATGGTTTCCCAGTTGCTGGGCACCATATTAATACTCCATAGAGCAGTTTGGGAGTGCAACGGATGCCTTGTTCTCTAGCTCAGTGTTATTCTCGTGAAAGAGTAGTTTCCTTACCAGAATTTGGCATGGTTTTTGAGTTCCAGAGTTATATTGTTTAGTCTTGGAGGGGATAAGGTCTGAAACTTTGTATCTTTTTGTGTGAAAAGAACTAGTTTCGTCGCAGGCGGTTACGCCCAGTCGCCAGACAGAGTCGCCAGCGCGGTCTGCTTGAAATCACATAAGTTTTATGGAATATTTCCGCATTTGAATTTATCAATGTCAACTGCAGATGCCACCACAAAATGTCCCTTTTGCTTTCATGAGGCGCAGCAGTTGATGGTGGCGTAACGAGAATCCCGCGGGACAGTTGAAAATTTCGATTTTGGGGACAATAAAATAAATAATAAATAAAATAAAATTTTTTTTCTTTATCAAACAAAATTTCAACAATTCCAAATAATTTCCCATTGAATGGAATTCCCATAAATTTGGTATCGATTTGAATTCCATATAATTTGCTATAAAATTCCATTTTCAACTCTAACTAAAAATTCAGCGAAATTCAAAGTGGAGATTGTCAAAAGGAATTAAGCAGAAATTATTAATTTGGTAGACGAATTGGATAGAATTAAATTAAAGTTTTGAAGAAAATAAAAATAAAATAAAATAAAACTTAATTAATTACAAAGATCCAAGATCAGAGGCCCAGGATGACTAAGTTATAAACAATTTCGGAAGTAAGCGCTGAGGCGTGTGTTACCAATTTTGGCAGCTAAGAGAAGCTTGACTTGATTTGGGATTCAGATCATCTTTACAAGGGGGAACGAGGAGGGGGAGAAACGAGGGGTAAATGTCCATCAACAGGCTGAGCACGCCTCGGATTTGGCTGACTCTGACTCGTTGTCGCTGGGCAGTCAAAACGGAAATATTCCCACGAATCGATAATCACATTTAATAATGATTTAATAAACTATGGAACGATAAAATTTACTTAGCAGCCCCCCCCCGTCCGTCCGTATATATACAAGTGTTATCAAGTAGCTTTTATCGGCTGGCTATGGAATTTTTGAAAAAAAAAAAGAAGAATTTTTCTTTTTTTTTGGGTTTTCTATGTTTGTTTATTTGGCGCGCGGCGCAACCGCAAAAATTCGCAGCCAGCAAAAGAGAGGCGGTAAAAACAAAACGAACGCTGTTTTGGTTTTAGTCTCAGCGGTGGGGAGGGGGGTGTAAGTTGGAGTAGGGGGAGGGGAGGGGGAGAGTGTTTAGTACTTACATGTCCAAAGCGCGCTCTCTCTCGTTTGTTCTCTCTCTTATTGGCTCTTTAAGCAAACTCCAATTGGTTTTAAGCTGCTGCTGCTGCTGCTCTCTCTCTCTCTCTCGCTAATGTTGTTGTTGTTGTTGCTGGGTTAATTAAAATATTATATAGATTTTAATTTTGGCGCTTTTTTTTGTTGGCTGGCTGATAAAACCAGATTTGAGTTTGAAATTGATTTCAATATTTGAGGTTGTTGTTATTTGCGAACTGCGACGTTGTTATTTTTTTTTTGTTTTGCGCTCAGCTGGTTGGGTTTTTTTTTTTTTTGGTTACCGCACGCCGTCAAATGAAAATGAAAAACTTTTTTTTTTTTGTGTTGCGCCTTTGACCTCTTTTCACTCGGAAACGTCGTCAGGGGGGACAAAAAATGAAAATATTGTTAGCAGAGTGCTCCCGTTTTGTGCATTTCCTTATCCTTACTTTGCGCAGGGCAAAGCACACCAACACTCTCTCACTTTTTGGATTTTCAAATTTGCTTTTTTCTTTTTGTTGTGTTAGTGTTAGTGATCTCGCTAGTGTTAGTGAGCTGCGGAAAGCGGAGCACACTTTAAAGAAGACACTAAGAGAGCTGCGAAAAGCGGAGCACACTTTAAAGAAGACACTAAGAGAGCGGACGACACTTCAAAAAGACTAAGAAAGCGGACGACACCGATTTGGCTTTTGTTTTTCACACACTAGCAAACGCTCTAAAGTGGCGTTGAGGGGGGGCGGTAGCGGGAGCACAAGTTGTGCACACTCACTTTGCTCTGTTTCTTTTTTTTATATTCATGTATTATGTTATTTTTGTTGCACTCGCGCACAAATCTTATTATTGCTCACTGCTGCTGCTGCTGCTGCTGTTGCTGCTGCCACTTTTCTTCGCCTCGCTCATCTTCGTCTCATTTTTTTTTTTTTTGTATTTCTTATTGGGAATTTGCTTTTTACTTTTCTTGTTTAGCGTATGGCGCGTGCACTTGCCCCGCTATTAACCGTGAATTGATGAATATTAATTAAACGACGACTGCTGAATTTTAATATTTATGGCACATTTGTTTTGTTATTTTTTCACTTTTTCTTATATATTTTTCTTCTGCTGCCTGGTTAGCAAGCAGAACAATCTACAACACTGATTTATGCAGACTTTGCAATACTGACTCAGCTGCGCTGATATATCGATATGTAAGCGTTTTGTCATCGATTAAATGAGACGTCAAGTTAGCATCGTACTGGCAGTATTTTCAAATTTTAGCTAAAACTATTTTAAAAAAATTTAAATATTGCGAGGAGCTTGAATTTAGTTGACTAAAACATAGTGTATATATATATATGTCAGGGCTAGGCCACACAATTCTTATTTTTTCTTCTAACGAAAATAATTTATACACATTTTTATCTTAAAATCTAGGGAAAAATGTTTGAGTTTTTAATATTTTAGCAAATTTAAACGAATCAAAACCCGGTTACGATTATTTTTAAGCTAATCTGTGCTCAGACAGAATGGTCATACTAATACATTCGAATTATGTTAGAGATGAGCAACATAAGCGTGACTTGCGTGAAGTATCGTATCATTGTCACTGTGATTAAGTATGAAAACAGACAATTACAATTGTTGTTTTGTAGAATATAGTAAAATAATCCACATTAAAGATGCCTATAAATATGCTGGATCAAATAAAACAGGCGATTAGGTCACTAATTTATATTAAAACAATTCAGTAAACTAAAAAAAAAATTCTATGCGTATTCAAAATATCGGTAAAATCGTATTGTTCAGCTAATATCATACAGACAAAGAATTTACCAAAATTTTTGAGGAAATCAAGAGTAAAAACAGAATAATAGATAGATATATTTACTAAAAATAAATATGTTACAGATACGCCGGCATTGATATCAATCCGTCTGCCGGTAGGGTGTAGACTGCCAAATACTGTTTCGAACTACTACAAAGGGGTTGCCCAGCTCTTCGCCAGATACCCGATCGTTTGTCCTTCACAGTATACATTTTTTGTGAACATTAAAATCTAGACACATTAAATAGGCCAACAAAATGACCAACTTTGTGAGGTGCAGTCCTGTTGATTTAAAAATATGACAAGTTTATGCTTACTGATTCCAAAACTGGTTTCGGTTTACCTCCATCAGCTCTTCTTTCCAAGATATGGTGGAAAAACGAAAAGTTGAATTTTTGGCACACTAGGACTTATGGAGGCCACACTAGGCATGAATATTTGAGTTTATGAGCTATTTGCGATATCATATCAATGAATTTTTGAAAAATCAAAAGGTCTAATTTGGCCTTTAAAGACAGACATCTTTCGATTTATGGCATTTTTTATCAAAATAAATCATCCCGTTTAAGCTAGCGTAGGTTTTTGATAATTATTTTCGCCATCTGAGCATATAGCCAAACATATGATCTAATTTTGTGATTTTTTATGGCATTTTAATCCAGTTTATTTGGCAATTTAATTTATGGGAGAAAAAAACTAGATTTGTCAATCTAAATCTGTAAAGAGTACAACTTGATTAGGCATAAAGTGTTGTATGTTTACATGTAGATGATAAATTCTATAACAAGCCTTTTCACAGCTCCTATAAAATTTTTTACTGACAATCTAGTTTTTCCTCCCATAAATTAAATATGTACTTATATCTTTAACAGGCTATAACTTTGCCAAATAAACTGATTAAAATGCCATAAAATATGCTCAGATGGCGTGTATATTAATCCAAGAACCGCGCTGGCCTGAACGGGATGATTTATTTTGATAAAAATGCTATAAATCGAAAAATGTCTGTCTTTAGAGGTAAATTTAGATACTTACCGCTGTACTTATAAAGCGCCTATGATTTCTTAAAAATGGATTGATGTGTACTTTATCGCAAAAAGCTCATAAACTCACATATTTATGCCTAGTTTGGCCTCCATAAGTCCTAGAGTGCCAAAATTCAACTTTTCGTTTTTCCGCCATATCTTGAAACAAGAGCTGATAGGACAAAACCAATAATACAGTTTTGTTCAGTGCAATCAATATTAACATAATCAGATTAAAATAGACCTGCACCAAATACACTGATGGGCTGTGTAATAATTCAATTTAAGTCGCATTCTCCACCAATATAATGCACAATTTAAAAATTTGTTGGCGCCAAACCTGAGGAATTAGTTTCCACCCCCTTAATGCGTCACCTGTCATGTAGAGGGCGCCACTTCGAGAAAAGGCGCTAAGGAGAAAAGAGCTTTGCAAAAATCTCCTTACAAAACATTAGAGGTTTGAAACCAACCAAAAGAAATTCCTTTGCACCTAAGAATTGGGAATTCGGGTTGGAATTTGGTTGAAGAGGTTTCTGTGGCACCCCCGACTATGACATTTTCACTCATACTGTAGAAGGACTTTTCAAATGTTCGCAATACTAAAAGGCCCTTGGGGCAAAAAACAAAATCAACCTTATTTGCATTCGATCAGCACGATGCAGCGCGTGTTTTGTTAAAATATCTCTAGCGTCGTGAGTTTAGGTAAATAATGAGGCTACCCACCGCTGATCTAGTTCGAGAATTAGAATCCCACATGCCAAGATATTGAGAGAAGCTCAACTTTGACCTTTGGGGCTGTAAAGTCACAGATTATATAATCTAACTAGCATATAACACGGCGCGCTTCGCAACGGTATCAGTTTAAAATCGATCAAGAGAGACAAATATAATTTGACTTTTCCATTCTTATGGTGGAAAAATATTGATGGGTTTTTTACCCCTCCCCCCAAAATTATTTTTTTTATTGGTTTGTGAAAAAATACGCCCCCCATCCCCCCACTGTGGGGAAAATTTATAAATTGTTTTGAAAAAAATATTTGGTTTTAAAACCCCCTTCTCAACTGATTTTTATTTTTTAGGTTTAAACAAAAACAACCCCTACCATTTTCCGATGTAGTTTTCATAATTGGATAGTATAAAATAGTATAACATCTGCTTGAAAATGATATTACATGAGTTAAATTTCAGGCAATGTTGTTATGGAAAAATTGTGAATTTTTTGTATATATAAGAGAATTTTTTTGTTAAAGATGAATATTTTTTTTTTTTGAGTTTTTTAAAAAATTTTTATAAGTTATTTTGATAAAATCGATTTATTTTTTAAAGAGTATATCCCAGTGGTCATAGAATCGAAAAATTTTATTATGAAATGCAGCCCTTAAAGTTTTGCGAAGCCCTGAAAGTCAGCCATTCATTTAACTCCGCGCGTGGCTTTTGTTGTGGCAAAAATTTTGTCTAAGTTTATTGCCTTTAAAATAAACGAAAATTGATTAAAACAATTGAAGTAAACTATGGAAAATAATGTCCAAGGTATGTTTAATACAATTTCGTTTGAGTTTGTTCTATATATGTGCTTTGTCCTCTGTTTTATGTGTTTTTTTGTGTGTTGTTTTAGGCGAGCTTAACCTCAAAATAATTCTGTTTCGTGGAGTAAAAGTTTGGTGGATTGTCGTGGATTGTCGTAACTGTTAATGCAATATTGTTCATTAAAGTGTCCTCTATACGATAGTCTAATTGGTTTTTTCCCGAATTTTCCCGAACCCGTGAAATTACGATTTTTTCAGACCACTTCGAGTTTGAGCATAAAAATTGATTGAAGAATGCATGCACGAAAAAGCAGTCGTCAGAATAATATGCACGACGTTTTTCATAGAGCTATGGACTCTAGCGATCCACTGATCTCTAGTTAATGTTTAAATTAAAAGAAAGGCACAAAATAAAAAGATACCTCTTCCGACGGATGTCATTCCGCTTTTGTTGTTCACTCTTTTACATTAAGTTGTAGTATGGAACCCCTTTTGTGATGAAGACAATACTGACGATACCGATTCGGATGGATCCGATATTGAGAATAAATACTGTTTACATTTTGATTCTGAATTTAATGATTAAAAATATATAGGGGAGAGTGGGGGGTTGTGATCATAGTTTTGTTTTTCGAACATAACTTCGCCAAAAATCAATATTTTTTCGTTCTGTAAATTTTGTATTTTAGGTAAAAGATGCACAAAACTTTCCTCATCACTAGTTTTAAAAAATAGTTTTGTTTTTTTTTTATTTCATATTAAAAAAAGTGATTTTTTGACATTTCGAAAATTTGTGGGGGTTGTGAGCCACCCATCTAAAAGTTCAAAATTCGTGTTTTTAAGCCATTATTCTTTATTAAATGAAAAAATGAACAATTTTTCTCATATTCTGAATTAAGAAATATCAATGAAGAGTGAAAATTGATTGACGGCATCAGGCTTGTTTTCTTTTATATACGAGCACTTTTTGCTTGTGGCTGTTCTTTTGTTTGCCTTTTTCAATGTTTTTTTTACTTCTTTGGAGAGTTTTTCCTCTGTTTTATTGCGCGTCATTGCAATATTCTCTTTGAAAGTCAAAACCGACTTTTTTTCAAAGTGGCTCACAACCCCCATATCTCACTTTTTTTTTGGTGACGTCACATAACCAAAAAGAAATTGTTACAAAAAAAAACATATTTCTATCAAAAAGGCAATTGACCAAAGATATTTCCCTCATACTTACATTTGTCATTACGAAAAAAATTTTGTATAATATTCACAAGTCAAAAATGAAAAAAAAACTTTTTTTTAAAAAAAAAAGTCGAGTTCTGGTTCACGAACTTAAAGAAGGTGTAGACTGATAGGTTGCTTGCCAAAAGTTAGGTAATAAGAAGGGAGACACATGACATAAACAAAAAGTTTAAATTTTTTTTTTTTGTGGCCAATATTCGAGTGGCTCACAACCCCCAGCGGCTCAGAACCCCCCATTCTCCCCTACCTAATTAAAGTTGTGTTAATAGATTAGCTTCTGTAAATATTGCATTTATTACACCATAAAAATCAGCTGAATTCATTCTAGTCGGCCTGATCGGTTATATGGCAGCTATATAAAATAATAGTCTAAATTGAACCAAATTTGGTCGGACACCTTGGGAGCCTAAAATACGTAAATAAAATTAATTTCAGTTCAATAGATTGAAAAACAACAAAGTTAGTAAAAATCGGCCAGTTTATATGGCAGCTATATAAAATAATGGTCTAAATTGAACTAATCTTTGTAAGTCGCCTTGGGGGCCGAATTATGAGTATAAACAAATTTCGTGAAGAAATCTATTATAATAAGACAAATTATATGTCCGGAACCGACCAGAATCTTCTTTACAATTATGGTATTAGTGATAAAAACTTTTTATCTCAATATACTCTCTCAAAAGTTATGGGTATATGTATGTTTTGCTCATTAAAAATATCGTTACAGAAGCTATTTCAATTGATATGTTAAAAATATCAAATCGATATTTTAAACATTATTAGTATCATCTGAAACTATTTTTTATATCAATTTACGTGAATGATATTATTTTTGATCATAAAGATATTATTTTCTTGTAAAAATGAAATAAAAATATTGATATTTTTGTAAAGTTCGTTTTAATCTGGTGAATATCAGCATGAATTTGATCTTTTTTTCTCTGTGTGGTCGTTTTTGGTCTTAAAAAACTGTTTATTGCCCTAGCGGTTTTGATAACATAGGGATCCCATAGCTGCGAACTGCGCTTATGCATTGATCATTGCATGATATACTTTCTTGTTTTATACGAACCCTTGCGAGTGTTAATAAGGTTCATTTTTGGTTTAGTGTGCCCCTCGTGCAGGGCTCTAGTGACTAATACCAGCGCAGCTCCACATATTTCCCCTCATAAATTTCCATACACTTCTGTTTTTTTTTAAGCATTTTATTTGGTTATTCATACGCGTGTGGTTTACAATACAAATAATGTTTTTTTTTTATTAATTTTCATATTTCTGGTAAGTTTTGTAACACAAATATAAATAGTATTTATTTTTTGTGTGGATGTTAACACTATTAAATCCTTGCAATACGTGGAATA